>OY294019.1:21536688-21637712 GCA_958510785.1 Exephanes ischioxanthus
GTTCGCGTAGCGACAATCTTTTTGTCGATCCTTTTTTCCCCCTCTCCCTTTGTTACAAACCATTCGCGAATTGTCTAAGGTTTGCCAGCGAGCATCGTCGCTGCACGAACCGTGACCGGTAAAAAAAAAAAAAAAAAAATTAACGTCCCCTTCCTCCTTCGGCAATTCCACGGAGAATCGAGAAACATAATCGACCGAGCAATAACGAAGCAATAACGAAACCCCGACCGACCGTCTCGCGAGGGGCTTTTATTTTACTTCCCTCTAATTGCTCCGCTCAACTTGGTAATTGGAGATTTTCAAATGACGAAACAGTCTCCTTACGGCATGTCACTTTGCCGAATTGGATATACGACGCTGTAAGATAACACCCCGGGCCGAACAGCGCGGTAGCACACAGAGTGGATGACTGGTCGAGTTCCGAGGAACGGAGCCGGCAGACAGAGTCTCGAATTACTCAATCTCGTTATTGGGTCTCGGTAAAAGGTTGGAGTGAGTTTCGCGATTAAATAGTTCCCGGGATTCCCCTGGCGAAACGAGAATGTTCGCCGAGACGTGAGGCGGAGGGTGAGGAGGGTGGCTGATGGTGCGGAGAACGGATAGAGTGGAAATCGCGGAGGCGGCCGCTGGGTGAGGAGAGACGAGATAGAGAGAACAAGCCCGGGGGTTGGAACGAAGAAAAGATAGGGATGAGAATGGTGGAAGCGAATTCCGCGGAGCAAGCCTCTCGAGTTTGCTTTGCATCTCCACGAGACTGGCGGCGGGCCCTCTTATCGCCGGAGCGTGTATACACGGGCGCCGGGTGAGATAGGAAACGCTGGAAGAGTGGCGAAGACCGAGAGAGTAATAACGGGACGGTGAAGAAGAGAGCGAGCCCCGGGACCGAATGAATGGAAGAATCGCTCGGCGCGATTCTTTCACGCCAAACCAGACGGAACCGACGTCGTCGTCCCGCCCCTCCCACCGCGGAGCTGATAGGGAAACGATAACAAACTCGACGGCGAGGTATTTCGAGTAACTTCGGCGGATAGACCGGTGGAGTCTTCGACAAGTCGGGTCTCCGCTTCATCCGGAAACTTCAGCGGCTCGAATGTGCGGATACGATCTTCAGCTTCTCTTGCGGCATTTTTGGTGCACCGCATCGAGCCTCGGTATTCTATAAAAATACGTAAGATGAAGCACGCAGATTGATAAACTTCAATGAAAACGAAGGAGAGCTGTGAGAAAAACGTGTGGAAATGAAGATTTTCGAAATGCTGGCTCATCTAATCTGCTTTTGGGTGCAAAGCGTCTAGGAAAAAATATTTTCAGTGATTATTTGGCTTCCTCATTGAGGAAGCTTTGCGTCTATAAAAGGAAAAATTGCGTTTGAAAAATGCAAAAAAATCACTAATTTTTGCAACGTTCGTTACAATGGTTCCCTACAAAAAAATGTAATTATTCGTCGTTTCGGTGCCATGTCTGATGAATTTTTTCCCGACGATGACGAATCTGCCACTTATTTTACTCCTAGCTTAATATTTGACACGGAAACTCTCGTCACAAAGAAAATACAAATTTTTCGTAAAATTCAAAAAATTAAAATAATAATTAATCTCCTAAAGTTTACACGGTTTTATTGATATTTGTAAAATTAAATAGGGTTCATCGGTCGATAATAGTCCCTTTGCGTAAAATTTTTTGGGCCGATAGCTCAAAAATTGCAAGAATTACCGTGTGCACAGAGTTTTTTTTAGCAGACTTCAAAACCGCGTAAAATTTTAATGACTGAAAGCATTTTGCTAAAACGTAATCAAACATTGAGGATCGACCCTTCTACCTACTTCAGAAATTTCATCTTGACAGTTATAAGTGTGTCAATTTTTCGGATCTGATTTTTTGACACATCCAGACATCTTTTCTAAATATGATTTTCCGACGTTTTGGAACATTCTGAACACGTTGTCATTAACATTTCGAAAATTATTATTTTTTATGCAAACAAACTTTCCTCCACGAGGAAGCAAAATAGGATAAAATTGGATTGACTTTGGTGAATAAAAATGAAACGATTCGCGCCGCAACATTGAAAAACATATACAAGAAGACCGTATAGTAGAGTTATCCAACCGTAATCGGATATACGAAAGAGATATCGATCCCCCGCATCCGCCCGATGTTGGAGCCACGGTGTATTAGGTTTCGTTAACGAGGCACACTCGAAACGTCGAATCCGACAGATAGACAAACGATCTCGAGGATGTATCCCGAGGGGAATTCCCCCTCCGAGAATCCGAAACGATTGAGCGAAGCTCGTTCGAAGCACCTGCTCTGCATTGAAACGCGTCGAGTGATGTCGAGGGTGTATCGGCGAGCAGAAATAAGGGCCGCGCCTTCTTGCAGTGTAAAGAAACACCAGGCCCTATAAAACGAATCATATTCAGCACAGGCCCTATATTTCCATGTCCCGAGCGCACGAAGTTGCCCGGCTCGTAAAAAATTCATCTGACCCAACAGTATTCTCGCGGATCTCGCAGATCCGGCTTTCCTCCTTTTTCTCCACGGGCAAACTTCGAGGAAGTTTCTTTCCCGTTCGAGCTGTGTACGAGCCAGGCTGCTCTCCATCTTCGGTTTCTCAGGTACATTGAGAGAAGGATATAGGGTCAGTCGGGGTGAGACGGCCATGCTTTTTTTAAGCAATGAAAATTTGAGGTTCAACGTTTGAAAAACCTTTAAATTTTGGTCGTAACCAACTTTGGAAACATCGAACTGAAGTAATTCGCTCAGAACTTTCGGTTTTTTGATGCGTGATTTAATTGCAGCTCTATCAGTAAATATTTACGATCGGTAGTCGATTAGGCATAGAGAAGCATAGAGGGATCGCACAAAACATGCCTTAGTATGTTTAATGCTGTCTACATGAACTACAGAAAGACAATAATTTTCTTCGTCAAATGTTTGAGATGCCAAACTAAAATATGGGAGTGGAATTTGAAAATCCTAAATCATTAATATATTCTCGAGATTTTGGCATTCGTAGCACGTGGAAGTGAATTCCGTAACTATACTGAATTCATACGTATAAAATACGTATGAATTTTTTTCGAATTTTTTGTAATCTTTGAAAATCGAGTTTTTTCTATGTTCAAGCTGTAAAAAAAACGCGTCCGACAAAGTGAAGCGCAACGTTGGTGTATTTGTTCGCACTCAACCTGAATCAGTTCAGTCTGAAGCCAAGAATACAAAAAATGATTTCTCATAGGAGAAGCTTTGCGAATAAGGGAACATTATGAGAAAGCGATATGATACGATGTGAAAATTTCAATGTTCACCTTTTTTTCTAAGATATCACTTTACGCTAGATACTTGGAAAAGGTACTTCAGAAACACTTCAAGTACAAAAGTACTTGATACTTCAAGTGCTTACGATATTTCGTACTTTGCTCGGCTGTGATCGCAGTGCTGTGAATAAAGTACGCAAGTAAAAAGAGACAACAGACCATTTATTTTTTATTAGATGGCACAGTCGCTGCTAATATGTGGCCGGCTAAAATAGCTCAACCGGTTAATATAGATTAGTAGGCTAAAATAACTAGGGGAGACCGGGGCAAAATGGCACAGCGGGGCAAAACGGGACTGTGAGGGCAAAACTCAATTTTCCAATCATTTTTGGATGCCCCATTTTGTCCCAACGATACATCCGGATTTTTAAACCCGTTTTGCCCCACGTACCACCATCGCCACCATCTCAAAGTTATTGGAGAATTGCGTTTTGTCCCATCATCCCGTTTTGCCCCGGTGTGCCATTTTCCCCGCTCTCCCCTAAGCAGACCAAATTATAAATCCCATTAGCCGGCCTAATCTGTACAGCTCTAATACAGTGTACTATATAGGGAACGTGGGGCAAAACGGGCCACAAAAGAAATAGTAAATTTCCATTTTCATGATGAGAGGAATAGGACAAAATATACCCAGCTTATCTCCGGTAATAATGACAAAAACCGGGTACTAGGGAAAAACGTGTCACCAAAAGAAAGCCGGCTACCTCATATATGAGTGCCGACAACAGAATGTAGAAAAAGAGATAATATCAAAAATGTCATGGCTAGTTTTGTAAAAGTTCCATCTCCGCAGCGTGCTGTCACCGATAGAGGGAGAGATCGTCGAGCCGGAATAAGGGCCGTGCCTTCTTGCAGTGCAAAGAAACACCAGGCCCTATAAAACGAATCATATTCAGCACAGGCCCAATATTTCCATGTCTCGAGCGCACGAAGTTGCCCGGCTCGTAAAAAATTCATCTGACCCAACAGTATTCTCGCGGATCTCGCAGATCCGGCTTTCATCCTTTTTCTTCACCGGCAAACTTCGAGGAAGTTTCATTCCCGTTCGAGCCGTGTACGATCCAGGCTGCTCTTCGCCTTCGGTTTCTCAGGTATACACGTGTAGTACGGGTTCTCGCAACGATTCGCGGAGGCTTCAGTGGCTGACCTCGAAACTCGCCGCCCTGCCGGTCTCGTACCCTAAGTGGGCCAGTGACAGGTGTCACGAAGTCTCCTCGAAGGGAAGGAGGTTGTACACACTCGGCACGCCGTCACCGAGAGCTTTTGTAAAAGTTCCATCGCGGCAGCGGCGCTCTCACCGAGAGAGGGAGAGAGCCGAAGAGGCCGGCCACCAGCGGAAAGCATTGTTCACATTGTCACGTTCGGAGGAGGAAAGAGTCGGGCAGGTATGGAACATATGTATGCTCTCTATGTATCGACGGTACATAGAATGCGACACATAGTGGAGCACCTTACCGTTTCTCCACTGTGTAGCGGATAGGTGTGCGGCGACGAATATTGTAACCGTGACACAGATTCGACTAGGTGCTCTTTTACCCTACATAGGTCGTTAGGGGAGAGTTGAACACACTGCGCTTGCCATTCGAGGGCGTGCTCTGATTTTGGAGAAAAAATAAAAATATGAAGGAAAATTTGAGACGCTGAATTGTGACTGGTAAAAGGTTAACGGTAGCTCTATGAGAAAGTTCGTTGATGGATTTTGGCTTCCTCATAGAGGAAGCTGTGAGCAACATTTGTTGTCGAAAATCGTTAACTGCAATTTGCGGCTTTCATCGTTTTGTGGCAATTCTTAATCTATTCTTCACCGCTGATTATAAGACTGTAAATCATTTTACTCTTGGCGCGATATTTGATTTAGAATCTCGTGGCGAAGATAAAGTAGAAATTAAAAAAAAAAAAAAAAATCAAAATTCCATAAAATTTAAACGGTTATTTCAATTTTCGCAAAATTTAATACCTAGCATTCTACAGTGTTAGTCGATTGCCGTATCAAAGTTAAGCTCGTTGACCTCCATGTTTACTCGAATTATACCGTTTTTAGTAATTTTTCAAAAAAATCTAAATCCCATAAAATCTTATCGCTCGGTTAGATTTTGACCAAATTCAATACCGAAGGTCTTTGATCAAAATATAATGTTCGTGTGCAGTTTTAGGATGATAGTTCAAAATTTACCCGAGTTAGAAATACCAGAAACGTTTTTCAAAAAATGCAAAATCCCGTAAAATCTCCAATTCGGCTGCAATTTTCATAAAAATTAAACCTAACGAAGAGACCTGATCACTCTACCAGTGTACCAAATTTCAACTCACAATCTCAAACCGTTTCCGAACGATAACCGTTTTAAACGATGCAAGTCGCACACATACACAATACGTAAATCCGGACGCCAGCTAAAAATCGCATTTCTCGACGTGTTCGACTGTCTTAAGTACTCCGACATTGAAATCTCGATTTTTCTACTATCTCCGAAAACATAACTTCCTCTATAAGGAAGCGCAAAAAGAAAAAAAATTACAAAATTCCAGACGCCCAGTTGCGCGTCCTAAAAGGTCCACGCAAGAATCTAATTGCATAATAAAAAATACGACGATTATACCGACGTGACAATGAGCCTTCGATAATCCAACATATTCATGAAAGTTACCATGAAAAAAAAAAAAAAAAATCAACCCTCGCGATCAACGCCACATAGTCATGTTTCCTTGATTTCACGTGTCTCAGGCCGGAGTGGAACGTCACGACACTTGGACATTGAGCGGTACATCGTCGTTGCGGAGGCGCACAGTGGCAGCGGTAGCGCATACTTGGCCGTATAGATAGAGCGGGAAGGTAACCGGCGGGGATCCGGGAGATACGGAGTACCAGAGGCAACCCGATTTTCTATGTAACACATGCTGCGGGGAGACGCCCGTGTGAAGTGTAATGTGCGCCGCATATCCCCGGAGTGTGCGGTACGACACTCCGGGTTCCTCTCTACTTCGTAACAACTATCCTTCTCCGTGCCTCCCCGCGTCTCTTTACATGCCCCTTCTCTCCCCCTCACGTTCGCGCTTCGGGTTTCTCGCCAAAGTACGTAACTACACGTGTACTTACGTATACACAGGAGTATAATGACGCGAGAGGCATGGCGCGCATGTACCTCCCGGTCTGGCTCTCTCTCTGTGCTTCGGCTCGTTCCCGGTCGCTGCTGTATATCTGCGGTGTGCGGTGTTGCGGTCGCAGTAACAGAGGGGAAGCGGGGAAAGCCCCATTGTGCACTCAGACCTTCCGAGCTCGAACGCGAGAGCCCGCAGGTGTTTTCGCGGCAGCGGGCAAAAAACGCGGACTCCGTAGAGAGAGGAAGAGGGAGACGGGGAGACAGAGGCGAGAGGTCGGTTAATTAAAATCGTGCCTCGGCACTTCACCGACTCGCTGGCTGCGGAGAATCAGGCACGCAAGAGATGGAGCTGAGAGTACATGCGAAAGAACGGAACACTGTTCGAGGGATCCGGAGAGAGAGGGCATCTTTGTAACCGAACCGGGTATTAGCATCCACGAAGTAAAAATATAAGATCCATATTTCACTCGACGTATATTTTTTTTTTTTTTTAAGCCGTTGCTTCTTGTTTTTGCATCGCTCGGGTGAGGACATAAGATAACGAAGGTACTACTGTACTGCGACGCTAATTTTCTGCTGGCTACTTGGGTGGAGGTCCGAACGTATACTTCTGTCGCAATGTCGTTTTGAGTTACGGATAGAAAGAAAAAAATTGTTTAATTTTTTTTATATACTACATCATTGCTGTACTAAATATAATGTGGATCTGTATAAATCTGTTTAACATAACTTCGCTCCATGGCATTTAGTTTATGTTCGATTTTTTCCTTTTTTTCAAGATTGTTTTGATAAACATTTTTTTTTTTTTTACAGATAAAAGAATGTAAATACTTGGAGTACGATTTATATTATTTCTTTTTTCAAATATACTTCTATCATAATTTTTGTCGAACGGACAGACGGACGGACGGGCAGATTCCATCATTTCTACATTGTTTTTGTTTTCGACCGATGGTTTTCGTTTTTGCCTCGCTCGAGTGACGGCATAAGACAGCGCAGGGACTTCTGTAATGTGACGCTAATTTTCCGCTGACTACTTGGGTATAAGTCAGAACATATACTTCAATCACAAAGAATTTTTCAGTTGAAGATAACAATTTTTTTAAATGTTTTATTTTTTGTGTTTTTACAATTTATTTTTTGAATACATAATGACTATACTAAATATATACACATCTGTTTAAATCTATGTAGCGTAACTTGGCTCATGTGATTTAATTTATTTTCAATTTTTTTCTTTTGTTTTATGATAAATACTATAAATACTTGACGTACGATTTTTATTTTCATTTTGTTAAATATATTTCAATCACAATTTTTTAGCGGACGGACATCCCGACAGAGAAACGGACGAACGAACGGACAGACGGACAGAAACTGAAGATAACGAGCCCGAAAAAAATGGTAAATTTTTCACCTTATTTTATCTAATAATTTAATCCGTACCGGGCGCTTGATACAATTTAACGAGTGGGCGATCAGAGAGAACCAACTTTTAAATTCTCCCAATTCATCACACATCTCATTGCCTCTTCCCTCGCTTCCCGGTCGACCCGACGAATTTTATTCGAGCCCGGGCTCCTCTTAATTCTCCTCTATTCATCGCCGGCTGACGAGTCCGATGCATTAATGGTAAAAAAAAGGAAACGCTAAAAGAGTATCCGCGCGGATAAAAGAAAGAAGAAAAGTGAAAGATTGGCCCCGCGCACCGAAGTGTTCCTCCGCGGTTCGAGCGATGCGAACGCTCCAGTCATTATTAATCCGTTAATCAATGTCCCTCGAGGTATTAGCACCCGAGGCGGCGAACTCTTATTTCGCCGCGAGAGGAAACACGCTCCGAGTCCCACCGAAGAGTTATGGGCTGTAAAGGTTGCTGGGCAAGCAGGCTACTTAATGCCTCATACACACCTTCTATTAGCTGTATCTTCCTACCCGGGGGAACATCGCCTCGGAGCAACCTCCTCGTCGGTCCATACCGAGATATAATATCCTCCCCGTCGCCTCCTCTCGAAACGCTCTCCGATCGACCATTCGATTTCCGTATCTCCGTTGCCACTAACACGTGTCTCTCCGGGCGTTAATAGAATGAACCATAATGGTCCCCGCACCGTTCGTAAGCCTGCTTAGGTGTGCGTCTCGCTGTTAGAGGCTAAGCCTCCGTTATATTATTGCCCGTGCTTTGCCGGGATTATAACACCGCACATCTTGTTGTCGGGTAGTTCGTGCATGTGTGTTTGTGTTTGTGTGTGTGTGTGTGTGTCGGCTCGTAGCTCGCATCCGCACGGACGAGAGAGATTCGCGAGCCGTGAGAGAATGGCAACTTCCGTGAATCGCCCGGAGCCAGGAGCGAGACAAATGTGGAGCTCCGGGGGAGAGACGGGAACGGGGAGGCGAGAAAACAACGGATAGAGAGGCTCGACGGAGGATCTCTCGGCGCGGCGCGAAAACCGAGAGGGACGGAGAGAAATATAACGCGCACCTCCGTCCTCTCGGGGAAACTCTTACGCGGGGTTAACGAGTTATTGTTACCGGCGTTGTTGAGAGAGAAAGAGAGCGGGAGAGGGAGAGTACGTGTGTTCGTGCAGCCGACGTGCGTGGTTTACCGCGTCATTACCACCGGCTCATTCGTTAGCTCGGAAATAATTCTCGTCTCTCCTTTCTCTAGGTATCTCTCTTTCTCTCTCTCTCTCTCTCCCTCCCGGCTCCTCTCACCCTCTCGCTCTTTGGCCAACCCCTTTCACCTTCCTGAATTCTCGACCGTAACGCGCCCACGAAATTGGCAGAGAATGCACGAACGCGATGGAAACACTCGCTGCTGTCTCGCCGGCCCTCTGTGTGACATACATCTTTTTACATTTTTGTTTAATTATTTTTTTTATATGAGCGCCTCTCCGGCCTGACGAAAATTAAGTCGCTGGAACTAACGTCCTATGTCGCCTGGCGCAGGGCGTGACGACTGATAACTGGTTGCGCAGCTTTGAATGCTCTGTGTTCGTAAGATCATGAAAAATGGCCATGCAATAATAAAATAGAACACTTCGAATTGTTATCTGCAAAAGCGTATTCTTTTATTAATATTATTTCTTATCTGTCTCAGGGCTGGAAGTACTTCAAGTCCCGAGTACAAGTGCTCTTTGAGTAGCATGACATCCCATTTCTATTAATGTATGATTTATGATTGTCTGTTTAAATTTTTCAATGAGTATAATTTTAACGAGATTTTTTTTTATTCTATAAAAAATCCTTTTCGTTTTTCTTTTTAGTAAAAAGAAAATCATTTTTTAATTACGAGTAGGGATGAGAACAGACCCCTATCGTTTTTTTTTGTAACATTTTTAATGAAATTTTTGTATGAATTTGTTTTTATTATATAAGAAGTGAAGAATAGATTACAAATAGCCTCAGAATGAGGCTATTTGTAATCTATTCTTCACTTCTTATATAGAAAATCCACTTAGTGATTTTTTACAATAACGAACCCATGTGTAAATTATTTTGCACCTTTTTTTTAAAGCCCAGATAACGTTCAACGCTACGAATCTAATTGCGAAAGCTCCTTAAGAAATGACATTAATTTAAAAAAAAATAATAAAAGATTTCGCCAAAAATTGCAAGGCTACCCTTTCGAGTTCATTTTTTGCGTTTTTCAACGTCAAACGGCACGATAAAACGATTCTAAAACTTCGGACAAGGCCCTATATTTTGTATTTTTTCCCGTAGAACACGATGGGCACCTCGAATTTTCCCTACCTCCATTGGGAGCCGAGATATCGACGTTTAAAAATCACGAAAATCGGCGTTTTTCCAAAAGTGGCTCAAACATTGAAAAATCGTTGTTCATCCGATGTTTTTTGTTTTCAAGCTATATTCGATGTATTTTTTCCCGCTGATCACGAATATAACAATTATTTTATTCCCAACCCAATATTTTCCATTTAAATCCCAAAAATCCGATTTTTCGTGCATAAAATCGAGCCTCTTAACATCGCACTGTACTTCAGTCCGAAAAGGCCAGCGGATTCGTGTTCAGCGTGCGAAAATATTTCGGAACACGTTGCAAGCAACATAAAAAAAAAAAAAAATTCTTCAAAAAATTCCAAGACTGTGCTAGCTTAGCCGATCAAACTAAAAAAAATCAATTAGCCGGATAAGATATTTTAGCCGGCTAGGCCGACCTATCTGTACAGCCCTATCGTGTACTTGAAGTATTTTCCCGTACTTTGCCCAGCTCCGATCCGTCGTGAATATCGAGATCGCGGAAGGGCGAGAGAATCGGGGAGACGTTAAGAGAAAGTAAATATTCACGAGACGATCATTCCGCGCATCCGTAAGAAATTTCACGGTGCCGCAGTACGGAATATCCGTGCTCTTTGAGCTCGGAGGGTGGCGAGCGATGCAGATGGATGCGGATGGGTGTGAGAGCCTCGGCGCGTAATGTCGGTGGAAATTCCTTGGAAAACATGAAGTTTCCCGAGGCCGCGACAACGCGGAACGACCGGGACAAACTGGGAGACGTCGTCGGGTTGAACGAGAAGGAACTGGCTGCGAAGTCCCGACGCACACGGCCTGTTCGCGTTCTCAGACATTATGTGCACCTTCTCATGCATAATACAGGCTCTCCGGGCCGTCTCCCGCGTGCCCGAATACATGCATATCCGTGGAAGCCTGCACGAGAGCGCGAGGGACACGAAGCACGAGAGACAGCGAGGGCAAAGAATGAAAAGCGAACGAGTACGTTGAGAGGGATGTTGAAACATGCGCGACTGAAAACAGGATAAAGGGTGACAGTGCCGCGTTCTTGCGTCGCTCCAAGCTTCGAGGGATTTCGCGTGTACGAACATACATCGAGATATCCGTATGGAAAAATCTCCGGAGTGAGATGTGCACCCTCCCGGCTGAATGTGCAACTTTATTCTTCCTTTCCCGTCGCCGGTTCCCGGCTGAACTCCACGAGCGAGAGGGAAGGAAGGAGATAAAGAAATGTCATACCTTTTCTTCGGTCCGCGCCCGTGCGCCGGTGAAGAACGAAAGAAGCCATCGCCACGGGAGATAAGCGAGGGGTCGGACGGGGGTTGGTGGAAAAAGCTTGCGAGTAATACAGACAGGAAGATAGAGAGGGGTGCGCACAGATGCGGAGATATAGAGTCGACTCCAGCCCACGGGACGTTTCCGTATTCAGTTCCCGAAGTCTCTCTCGCTCGGCTCCCATCGAGCTGGTAGAAACGGCTGTACTATAATACGCCCCTGCATCTGGCTGTGTGACGGTGCTTCTGGTCTCGCTGTTCCGGTGTCCCCGAAGTCCCGAAGTTCGAAATAACATGCAAATCCGTAGGACGACCTACCGCCCCACGTACCTCGCTCACTCCACTCGGCTGCGGGAGCGTATGACGTATTGCACGCTATAACGGCAACATATATCCGTGCCACCGAGCTTGCGAGGCTACGTTACGGGCAACTATGGGTAGTCCACATAGCCGCGTATGTTTCGATCTGTGTCGAGCAGTTTTGAGCTCTGATACATTAACCCTTTACCGACGGCGATTGGTGCGCGGTCGGTGGGCTGCAAAGTCAAGCGGTATCGCTCGCGGTCCGGTACTTTGATGGGTGGCTGGCTGGTGTATCCAATCGTGGAGTGGGAGGCAATTTTTTCGGAGATTGGTGATCGGTGTGCACTGAGAGAAGAATCTGGTAAAAATTACCGATCATCTAAGAAAAATTACCATTGCGCATAGTAGTCGGGCGCCAGGGCGCCACCTATGGTAGAGAGATTATCCAAAGAATTTTTACCATAATATCTAAGAGAAATTCTTATAAATCCGGTACTTCCTACCATAGGTGGCGCGCTAGCGTTCTACTACTATGTACTATGGTAATATCTCTCAAGCGACGTAGTCATTTTTACTAGATCCTTCCCTCAGTGTAGAAACCCAAATATGTGGGAAAAGAGCCGTCTGTGTACTGCCAGATTTTCCGCAGTTTCCCTGTGGCCTTGTGCGAGACTGTAAGGGGTTGAGTCGGCTGCGGACGCAATCCGGGGGGAGTTGGGGTGTGCAAAAGGGGAAGGAACCCGTACAGATGGAACACGTAAAAAAAATGCATTAACCCTTTATAAGTCACACCCCTATCCCCACTCTTAGGCGCTAACGTGGCAACGCGTGGCCCCCACTCCGCGTCCGTTGGGCCCGTTTCGGCACGGTTTCGGGCTTACAAAGAGGTAAACCTTTTTTTAAAAATAATAATGACAATAATCATGTTAATAATCGAAGCACGATTAATGGAACAATAAATATTCTACAAATTATCAATATTAATAATTACATTAACCCGCTAAATAATAAATCTACATATTAAAAATAGCAGTATAAATTCCCGAAAAACTCACCAATACTCCCTGTTGGCACAAATCGAAGAGAACAAGAAACACGATTACCCGATTTATGGAGAAAATACTATTTCAAATAAATGATCGAATTTGAATTTCGAGAAGTTCTACTGTAGGTGCGGAGTGTACATAGCGGAGGCATGCGTGAGATTCGTCCATGGATACTCGTATATACATGGCACCACTATAGATCCGAAACTTCCGAGATATATATATACACATACAATGAGGCATACAGTGTGTTTAAAGCTTGCAACTGTATCTACCGTCGAGGTAGCTAGGAGCCAGGAGTCTCTCGCGCGTGCTGTGTGGGTGTACATCGTTCGCCTGTTCGCTCAGTGACTGGGTATATAGGGGCCATAATATCTACGTCAGCGTAGAGAGAAACCCCTAGGTGTACCTAGCCTGTCTGCCGAGTGTATACGAGCGAGAAATCCGGGGACGTCGCAGCCTCGGCTTCCTATACTACCACTCCTCCTCCACCTCCGCATATGAATATTTCAATTCCACGAGAAATTCAGTCAACCTCGAAACCGGCGCAGTCAACCACCGCGCGGTCGACCCTATCCCACGTTACTACCTACATCTATCTACCCCTCCTATATAACCACCTCCCCCCCCCCCCCCCCCTCCTCCGCCTCCTGCATCCCCGGTGGCTGTACTCGCGTCGAGTTCCGTTCTCCGAGAGAAAGCAGAGGTGGATAGCGATAGAGACTCCGCAACTACTTCCACGACTCGATGCATGTACCCTCCGCGCACCCTTTCCTTCTCTACGTGCAGCGACGATCCTGCTGCACAAAACCGCGCTCACCGTGAAATCGATTTCCACCAGGAATTTATCCAAGATATAGTCTTACCGGCCTCTTCATATCCACCAATTCGTTCCTTTCGCTGAAGCTTTTTATATAATATTTTTCTCCTATTTTCCACCCGAGCCATGATTCACGAACGCTACTCTCCGGCGTTCGGGGAGAACATAATACGGGAGTTCGTGGATCCTTCGATTTCTCTCTGTCGTAGGTGAAAAAAGTGTGTCAAGAAATGGCTGGATATATTGGATGACGTCGCTCTTCGACGCTGGTCCATCAGGGTTCGAACGGGCATGGAGCATTTCGGGCTTCGATGGGAGATTTCTCAAAAAAATCAACCCCTCGGATTCACCCACCGAATCGAGGATATGCACTGTAAAAGTAAATTGTACATTTACTGCAATGGAACTTGAAAAGTTGCTTACGTTACATTGATTGAACATCAATGTACTTTACTTGTTAGATAAAAATAGTAGATATTAAAATGACAAGTCTACACGAAATTTACAAAAAATCTCATGAACGATAAAAATTTTACTGTAAAATTGCAGCGCGCAGGTGTTTGACATTTCGCAAGCGGTTCCGATACCCTTAATTAATTTGCATAGATCATTTCGTAGATTCCCAAAAAAAAATCAACCCCTCAGATTCGCGCACCGAATCGAAGACACGCACTGTAAAAATAAATTGTTAATTTAATCCACTGGATCTCTAAAATTCGCTCACATTGCTTAAATCGATTGAACATCAATGGTCATTTTCTTGTAAAATAAAAACACCAGATACTAAATCGACAAATCTTTTGCCTCAAATTTACAAGCAAATTGCAACGCACATGTGTTTGTAAATTTCATAAACAGTTTGAGTAAAAAAAAAAAGCTTCCGATACCGTAAATTAATGTTCAGAAGCATTTTTTTGTACAGCACGGGAAACGAGTCCCGTGACGCGTTACCAACAAATTCGGACATATCGAGAGTCCCCCGCGTGCTTTACGCGATATCGTTGTCGCGATAAATTTGGCGTCTGGGAAATTCGTAAATTGAATTGAGAATGAGGCAGAGTCCGTAGGGTTTGTGAGGGCGGTTTACGGTTGCCGCGGGGTGTCTCGTAAGGAGGGGGGGGGGGGGGGGTGGGTTACGAGAGGAGCGTGAGACACAGATATATGTGAAAGGTAAGAGCGAGAGAGGATTGAAGGAGCGTAGCCAACGACAGCCGAGAGATACGTCGGCTGTTGAGGGTCGTAACCGCGCGAAACGTTTCCAGCAACCCTCTCGCAAGCCAGCAGGCTATACTCCCGTCGACGCCGTCGTCGTCGTCGAGGCGACGGCCAAGAGCCATCACCCCTCGAGCCTTTCGTTCCCGTTCTCTGCCGGATGTGTTAGACTCGAGTCTCTCCAGACTCTCGCTCGCTTCCCTTTCCGCCCTCCTCGCTCTCCCGCCCGTTCTCCCGACGATCCAGTTTCTCGACACCTCCGCAGTCTCGACGTGACTCCGGGTATCAATCTCACCCCTAACACACCGACCCCCCGGAGGATGGGGAGGGTCTGGAGAGAAGGAGAACGCGCGCGCACGTTCCCGACGAGCCACCCCCGAGCCACCCTGGAAACGTCGTGTTGCCACTTCATTACCTCGTGCCGGTGTGGCTAAAGGCGAAGTGAGACCGGAGCGCGTCATCGGCCGGGAGTGTGACGAGGACGATCGCGAAAGCTCGTGAAAACGGAAGGGACGAAGACGCCACGGAGGCTGCGAAGCTTCGTGTACACTGTAGGGTGCACACTCGGGAATGAAAAGGGAGATAGAACTTTGCCACTGCTAGCTCTCTGTACAATGCCGTCTCTCACACACACACACATACTCAAACGAGCATCGAACTTCCTTGGTTTTCCTCTTTCCCGCACTTCGGCTTTTCTCGCTTCCGACGTCCTCCGGGCACCCATTCGCCGTAGTCTTCGTGTTCTTCGAGGGTATATTGCCGGGAAGCGAGAGAACCTACGACAAACTTCGGTGGCGTCGCACGGTCTCAATTTAATTTCCATTAATCTCATCGAGGTCCCTGCGGAGAAGAAGCCGCTGAACGGGGTGTTGTGTGAATCCTCGAGAGAGTAGGGGAGGGAGGAGCGGGTTGTGCTCGTTGATGTCGAATGGGGGATGGTAGAGGGTGGTTTTGTTGGGATAGTACCGGCTGTGCAAATGCGGATTCGCATCTTCCTCTGCGTATCTCGCCCTCTTCCATCCATCCATCCCTCAACCCCCTCGGAGATACAGGGGCGCCGAGCGGCGACCGGAAAGGGGTGGCTGTTAGTCGCGTTGTCTCTCAAGACCCGAATGACTCGAGCGCCGATTTAGCGTGTCTCCCGGGGAATTAAGGGAGAAGAGCTCGTGTCTGACGCACGAAGAATCTTTCCAACTCGGCGGATAACGGGGAGAGAGCGGACCGAAGAAATTTGAGGGCGATGCACTCGAGATGGAAGCGCGATGTCGCTTTACGATCGGGAACGATATGTCGGGCGATGCGGCCGATCGTCGTGTCTTCTTACAATGCGAGCCAATCTTCGAGCCTTTTTTTTTTAACTCACCGCTTTGAAAACATTGGAACATGCCGTATACAGGGTATGATAAACGGCAGGTTAACCGGAATTTACTGTCCGAGCGCCATCGATCAACGTTCGCGCCAGAAACGAAGCGGAACTCGCTCGAGGACGTTGACTACGGACATTTTTTTTTTTTTTTCCACATTCTTGGACTCTGAAGGCTCTACCGATTGCCATTAGATGTTGGTTGTTTTTTTTTTTCGTTCGGTCTCTTATTATTTCCTTGTTTTACGAGCGGCCGCGTACGTGTTTCCACGGTTCCGGCGATAAACCCCTGCGCGTCTCCCGGAGTCGAAAGGCGTATTATCGATTCTCGTAAACGAGGGGGGAAAAAAAGAGGAGGAAACGATAAAATGAAAAAAAAAGCACGAGGTAACTAAAATGCGAAACCCGCTATGCTGACGATCGTTAAATCGTCCGAGACGACCCGTTACCCCGGAGGCTATCAGCGCGTGCAGCACCAGCTCTGTACGAGCTTCTGCTGCCGCGTTTACGCAATCACTCCATGCGTGCGAATGTATTTTCGAGTTTGTGTGTGTGTGAACGCGCAGAGCAAATCCAAACCAGAGGAGAGCCCATAGTTTTCATCATTTTTTTTTTAACGCCGTTAGCAATCCCCTTTCTCGCCTCCACCGACAAAAACGCTGCTATAATGAGTCCGGTTATTGAATTAATGTGGACATCTATCGCCCCGAAAGAAAATCATTGGAACGTAGCGCGTTTCATTCGAATTGTGGCCGCGCAAGACTCCTGAGCCTGACTTCATTAAGGAGATTGGAGCGCTTCACGCTAGTCAAATGAGTGCTACATTTTTTAAGTCGTTTACACAAGTTTTTACGTATCCATTGATTATAGTGGATGGTCATTTGTATTACAGGAGATGTCCTTAACCCAGAAAAACATTAATTGCAACGCATTTGCAAAAAAATGTTAAATCGTTTTTGGTCATTTTCGAAATAGTACATATTCGTTTAGTTTTTTCAAAGAATAATTCGCAATTTCTGCTCGTTCTCTTCATTGAAAGATGCTTCAAGAATTCATCGTCTAGATATTCGATAGTGTTTTCCGTTTAGAAATGGCAGCTGGTTGTTTATGAGAGAACTTTCGTCGATGGCTAGACAAGAGGCTGTCATTTTTAAACGGAAAATACTGTCGAATATCCGGACGGTGAATTCGTACAGTACCTTTCAAGAAAGAGAACGAGCCGTAATACATTAAAATCGAGCAAAAATTGAAGATTATTCTTTGAAAAAACTGAACGAACCTTTTAGAAAATTAGCAAAAAGCAGTTGATATTTTTTACAAATCGATTGCAATTAACCCTTCCAGTACCGGGTATTCTTTGCCGATCGCAAACAACCATGGATTCTTTTAAGCACCAAAACGATACGGATGTTCGTAATAAATCTTCTTCTGCGTGATCAAAAAAACAACACTTCAAGGTACATCTGCGAATTTTTACAGATTTTTTTTAAACACATCAACTTGTTATTCGAATCGTTCGAAGGTTGCGTCTTGGCAATTCCAGGTCCTCGTTGAACAAGGATCCTCTACGTGAAGGGTCGATGTTTTTCTAGGTTGAGGACATCTGCTGTAATACAAATAACCCACCAATATAAGTTTGTATAAACGACTTTAAAAATATAGCACTTGACTAGTGTGAAGCGTTTGTGTGAGTGAAGCGTTTGAACCTCCTTAAGAGGCACCGATTGCTCCATACTTCATGCACATTTTTCGCTATTCGCAAATTCGGTGCTTTCGAACTGTGAAGTACAGATTTTTGTGTAAAAGATTGTACGTGCATAAAAAAAGAAACTAAACGAATTGGACAGAACTGTCGGAACCTCGTATAATAACAATACATTTCAACAGGCGAATGTGAACAAAATTGGCAGATCAGTGTGTTCTTGCAGCAATTTCGAACGAGGGATGTGGTCGAGTCATGGTATTGTGTCGAGAGCTCGACTCGATTCCTACACACCCTCACACACACACACACACACACACACGTATATATATATCGAATGGTAGATACAAAACGAATATTTCCCGTAGCCCTCGCTGAAAGCAATAAACGGAAGGTACAAGGGTGGATTTTTATTGGGCAGGGGATGGTTGATGTTTCGACGAGAGTCTCGACAAAGAAGGATACTCGAAAGGGCGAACCGGTCCTCGACCACGGCCCAGGCTTATTATTATTGACAGTGTATAGGATAGAAAGGGGGTGCGCAGCCATCAACAGCACAGATTTTTCGAGGGTTGGCCTCCCCGTTCCGTCCCCCTCCGACTCCGTCTCTCCTCGAGCAGGGTGGGGCGCAGGGGGTAATTTTTTTTTTTTTCCCTCCCGTCGTAAAAATTCAACCGAGAGTAATTATTATATGAGCTCGGACGAGTTAATGACGCGGAAGGCGAGGGGCTTTTCCATTATTCCCAATATGAATCTGCGCGATGATACACCATCCCATAAAAGAGCCGTTCAACATAACGCATGAGAAATCTTAAGTTTGCGTTATTAATTCAATTCTTCCGCGTCAGCGTAGCGTCGATCTTTGCACAATTGCCTCGTAAAGATACGCGACTCATTCCACGGAACGACGGAGTCTTATCATCGTCGGGATTAATCGGTAAATCGGGCGTAAACGTGTCTCCATTTCTCATCGTCAAATCCGCAGCACGCGGACAGAATTTAACTCCAGACTTTACTCTAAACTTTGACTTATCGATACACGATTACTCATCCTCGACGTTATTCGAACACGAGAAATAATCCGTGCAAACTCTTCACACTCCACTCTCTGTGTGTGTGTGTGTGTGTGTGTGTGTTGTTTTTTTTCAGATAAATTATACATTACGGTACGCGTAACCGATGCAAAGATAAACTCGTCGTAATATGACTCGACGTGAACCGCGCTCGGCACATCCTCGAGTTAAAAACAATGATGAGAATATAATACAAAGAGGGCGAAGGGACCGGGCAGGGGGACGAGGGCTTACGAGAGAGAATAATAAATCCGGGCAGCGAATCCCGCGCGGAATTATATTATGCATGGTTGAAGGCTTCGGGGGTTAGAGAGTGTGGTTCAACGAACGAGGGTTGAGTCGAATCACCCTTCCTTCATTTTTTTTTTTTTTTTTTTTTTCGTCTCTCTCTCTGTCCATCCTGTGTCCCTTTGGGGTTCGTTTCGTCTCGCTCGCTGACACAAATAGACGCGCCGAAATGAGATACCGTATAGTATATTCGTATCCATTACCTCTTTCAACCCCTCGTGACGCGTGACGTGTGTGTGTGACAGGCGGGGGGGGGGGGGGGGGGGAGGGGGGGGTGGAACGAGAAGGACGAGGATGACGACGAGTCATCTGCCCCTCTTCGAAGCCCCAGTCTACCGTGTCCGCAAACACTGAGAGGATATCTCTCCCCACTCGATACCCGTTGCTCTCTATCTCTGCGGGTTCACTTGGTCGGTTAGTCGGGGGACGAGGGAGAAAAGGGGGATGGAGCAGACGGTCAAACTACCCCTGGTAACGTCGAGAGCCGAGGGTGTAGCGAATCTTCCTAATACGTCGAGACCCCGAGGGAACTGCGAGGGGGCTCGCTCGAAGCTTCCGTACGTACTATAAAATTTGCCGTGTAGAATTTATGTTGGATTGTACATAAAGTTTGGAGAACTTGGGCGCTTCTTATTTATCCCGCGCACACTCGGAAACATCCGTGACACCCTCGGTAAATTTGGCAGCGCGTCCGACGTGGGAGAAAATTATACGACTTGTATATTGAATCGGTATATGCATATGTGGGACTCATGAAATTTACTGCTTTCGACGAAAAATTGTTTCGGATGTATATTGGAAAGTTGTTTCGGAAAACTAAAATAAAAATTTGTATGAAATTTTATTTACTGGCACCGGAAGTTTTTATGGATAAATTTGTATATTAATAATTGATGAATAATTAAGGTTCGGGAAATGAAAAAAAAAAAAAATGAAATACTTTACTTGTAATAATTTACTTTAATTTCACAGTAAAAGACCATTAATTTTTTATCACTATTTTACAGTAAATTTAATGTATCTGTTTTTGCATAAAAACCTCCAGTCCGGTACATCAAATTTAAAATCTTTTTTACAGTGTAAATAAATACGTCCTGAGCTACATAGCAGTTTATATTACGTTTAACCCTCTAATTGGCAATGTACCTTATTTTTCACATTGGGAGTTGTTTTTTATATGACGTTAATTCTTCTTTTTATCAAAAAATTATGGACAAATTTGTTCGAGTGATGCAGTTCTAAGAAGACAATTTTATTATACAATCATTTTATTCACGTGTGAAAATTGACAAGTAACGTTTGTTCAATAATTTTTATCCAGAAATGTTTCGAGCAGTCAAGTATTTGTTTTACTGTCTCGCGCTTTACAATTTTTTTTACTTATAATTCCAAGAATTCTCGAGGATTTTCATCGATGTTAATCATCAGAGCTGGGAACGTGCGGCAGCAGCGGCAACGGCCGAGTCGCATAACTCGATGAAGGATGACAAAGGGAGGGGGGAAATTTTTTTTTAAAATACAGTCTCGGAAGCAGCCTCGAGGCGGAATGGCTTGAAAATTGCCGAGAAGTCCAATTGATTTCCTCGGGGCGTTTCACAGCCGACAGCAAAGAGACGTGTGTCGGTGGCTGTTGCAGCATGCTGGAATATAACAGCAGTCCCGTGGATATACTTTGACCGAGACTTCGCCGAAGACAATTACACTCGTCGTCCGATCAAACCACTCGTCACTTTCGCCGGGATGAATTTTTATTTATTTCTTTGCTCGCGAATCAACCGAGGCTGACTGACGCACGAACGCCTTTTTGCCCGAGAGACGTGTACTTTAATATTCGTCAGGGTCTGAAACCATTCGCGCTCGCGAGCCTTTTCGAGCTATTTTAATTGGACTTCGTCGTGAATTCACATCGGAATCTCACCAATTCCATAAGAAAGTCTACATTGTAAATCACGTTTTCCGGCAGTTACAAAGTCTTTAGAGAATTTCACATTTACTATTTTTAAAAAAACCATCTATTCAGAGTAAAAAATCAATAATCAACCGATGTACATGAAACTTCATACTTGTAAAAAGAAATGTATCCTCCAAAGGGACAAACATTTTTTTTATTGCAGAGTACAAAAATTGTTTCCTCAAAAACATTTTTTTTCTAGTAGTTCATATGTCGATATTGAGAAAGCAGATTTTTTTTTCACCGCAAAACTAGCACAGTCATCTGGAAGGAATTTTAATCGATACCCCGTCAATTACCGACGATCGATTATCGGTACATAATCGCAAAAGTTATTTTCCCCTCCCTACAAATCTCTCCGTGCTTCGAGTGGATCCAACCCCTCGGAAGCTTCTTCGGTTCTTCATCAGAAAAGTTACAAGGGGCACCACTCGCCGCAACCCTCCGTCCGGCTCTCGTGCAACGCTATCGATTAATTAGCCGTTCGACGCCCCAGGGAAAAGAAATAAGTCAAGGGTACGATACAGAATAGAGTGGAGTGAGAATACAAAAAAAAAAAAAAAAAAAAAAAAAATACACACGAGGGAAGAATAGACAACGAGTTCGAACGATAGAGCGATGCACAAGAAGTGGTATTGGTGTTAGCTTATACGAGGAGCCGTAAACTACCCTCACGGGATTTGCAGCCTCGAAGGGAGAAAACAGAGAGACCCGTCGAGAGACTTTTTTTTTACGACTCCACTCTCTTCTCCACTGGAAAAATCGACCTGCTCTTCAAGCAGCTTACGTGTCGGGCTATAAAAGCCGCGAGGCGCACACATATTCACTGTACAAGAACCCACACACCCCTATAGAAACTAACCCCCTGTATCGAGCATATTGCAACAGCTCTTCATAAATACATCAGAGTGCCCGAGCTCTTCCCTGGATTTCTCATTGTTATTAATGACTGCATCTCCCCGCGTCGCAGTTTCATGTGCAGAAGCGCGGTGTTGGGGAGACTGCGGGAACATTGTGCTGTGAGCCACATTGTTAAGCTGCGTTTTGCGAGCAACTGTGCGGTGTGAAAAAAATTGAAAAAATTTGCAAGGCTCTTATCGAATGCTCTGAAAAAAAAATCAAAGAAAAAAAAAGTATTTCCATTTTACTTTTAAGTTTTGCAATCCCATGATATTGAAACAACGCCGGCAAGACTGTCGAGGTGACATGTTACACGGAGAAAAAAAAAATGGTTGGCACAGCAAGAATTTTGTTACCGTAACTCATTTACCTGCTTAATATAGGGACAACACAATATTTTGCTGCGACTGCAAATATTTTTGCTGCCACAACAACAAATTATTAACGATCTACATTTTGTTAGAGAAACAGAACTATTTTTCTCCGTGTAACGTTTCAATCGGGTATGGAATTGTAAGAATTCAAATAACAATTCTTTTCTTTGGCAGCCCGCGAGCGAATTTTTAGTAATTCATATTCTTTTTTCTGTGTAGAAGGTTAATGCGGACAACCTATGCGAAAATCAGACTTGGTTTAGTGGAATTACAGAAATGCTGTTTTTTTGGGGGGCTTCAAGATGTTTTCGCATCCAAGTATTATACAGGTATTGCAGATATTATGCAAGTATTTATTGTACAGCACTAAAAAAAAATCTATTGACTCAACGGAATGAGCGCTTACGGCTGATAGAAATTGTTGATTGATCGAACGAAATAATTGTCGCGGTAACTAAAGAAACATTCGATTCGACGTCCCGTTAGTTTGATCAACTATCACACACATAATCGCACATTTTATTGACCCAATTGATTTTCTTTCTCTGTGACGTTGTTATACACGACGAAAGTAGAAGTGTTGGATGTTGCAAAATAGAAAAAGAAATTTGACGTTCCCCATATTCTGCATGACTTGGCGCGCTATCCGCACTTGCGTCACACACAGTTCCCCACCGGCCGATGTCATGCCAATCTCATTTCGTTCACCTAAAATTTACTCTCAAATTAGAGACCGTTGTCGACGTTGTCGAAGTATACACGGAAGCAAGTGAACCTTAATCCTTCCCCCCGCACAATGATTTTCAATGATGAATTATACGCTGGCTCAGCCTCGCCGACACAGTCGGCAGAGTCGCTTAAGCAAATTTCTGATATTGTTCGCGGCTATGATGTCTCTTCCCTTTGGCGGACGGACCTATCCGTCTCTATCTATCCGCAATCTATCTGTCTCTACCTCGTGTTCCTGTTGCGAACTAGCCGGGCGTTTCGTGGTGGGCCAGTAACAACGGATCTGACCTAGGGGGATCGGACGAGACACAGTAGGCTACACCGAGGGTACATCAGTGAGAGAGGATCGTCGGGTCGGTCGTAGTCCACATCGGTAGCAGACCCGACCGGTTGGCTGATGGCTGGCTAGCCTCGATGCCTTGCTGGAACGGGGCTAACACGGGATCGCGTGTTGAACATACACACAGTTAGCACGGGGGTTGGGCGAGGGTAACGCGGGTAATGTCGGCCTAGCGGATATTGGCAAGGGTTCGTAATAGCTCCCTTCTCGCGTCCCCCTCTCCTTTGTCCATCTCTCTCGGGCTATCCTATCTATATAGCATCACGCATATTTCCATCTTCCTCTGTTTAACCATCAAAGCAGCTACCGGTATAGCCTGTACCTTATTTGCCCTCTCGCTTCCGAGCTCTCAATGGCGATCATTTCAGCTTCCTCCTTTCACCTTGTTGCTCTCCCATTTCCTTCTCTGGCATATACATCTATATATATATCCGACTCACTTCCAACCCCCCCCCCCCCCCCCAAGGCTCTCCAGCGGCGTATGTAAGCTACTCTCTGTAGTATCTCTTGTCCTTTCTCGCTCGCGCTTTCACCCCATCGAGCATCAACGGCAGAGGCAGCCACTTCCTCCTCCTCCTTCTATATACGCGTTAACCCTACTCCGCACCCTCGTGATTGTATCAACAGCCTCATCAGGCTCATCCCGCGGCAGTCCCGACGGTACTGATTTCCCACCTACCGGCTCGGCACCTTCGAGCTCCGTTCAACCGCGTCAATTCTCCGGTTCAACCGACAACTCCACCGTGACTAATACGTCCTACGTCACTTGTCCCGAAAGCTTGCGTAACGGGCTCGTACGACTCGCAGCCAAGATTTGGTGAAGTAAAACATTCCAACGATAATAAAAAGCGCAGTCCAAAGGCTTTAAGGAGGTTGGAGCGCTTCACACTAGTCGAATGAGTGCTATATTTTTAAAGGCGTTTATTCAAACTTTTACTCATCTATTGATTGTAGTGGATAGTTATTTGTATTACACCCAGAAAAAAAATTTATTTGACGGCCACTGTTTATTTGATTTAAGTAAAATATTTATTTGATGTAAATAAATATTTATTTAATCCAAATAAATATTTTACTTAAACCAAATAAACAGTGGCCGTCAAATAAATTTTTTTTCTGGGTGCACCGCAATGTCCTTATCCTAAAGTAATATTAATTGCAATGGATTTGAAAAAATATTAACTGGTTTGTGCTAATTTTCGAAAAGGTTCGCATTCGTTAAGTTTTTTCAAAGAATAATCCACAATTTTTGCTCCTTATTTGTGCTACCTTAATCTGCAAAAAGCATAAAATGATTTTGCAGACATTACGATCTGTTCCCGAATTCGACGCTGGAAGGGCACGGACGCGAACCTGACAAATTCGGTTCACAGAGTAAAAAAAAAAAAAAAAATGTGTACTTTTTTCAACAACTTATTGTCCACAAACGTCCACAATTTTTTATCTGATAATTTTCCGATCGCACCATCCGGCTCTAGTTTTACAAACAAAAGTACAAACTAAAATTGTTAGCGACCCAGGAAATAGGAGGACAGGTTTGTATATTCAAATCTGAACAAACGATTCTGTCGCTTATTTAACAAAATTATTTTTGCCAAAATTTGTATTCCGATTTTAAAAAATTATCTTTTGTTGTGCAATGTCGAACCAACGATATACGCCTTTTTAGTCGTGTGTTTAAACAATAATTTCACTAAACCAAGTCGGCAAAAAAATATATCGGTGCGTCTGAAGGATGTTATTCAAAATTAACACTTTACGATCGTCTTTATCTCATGTCTCCGTCTGACATTTATTTTTCCTCTTATTCCGACAAAGCTTTATTGTTTAACGACGTCGGTTGTAAATACACCAAAAGACCAATTTTTTTTTGGCTCATCGCATCTCCTTTTTTTTTTTGTTTTGCGGATGCCGGAGGCGATGAGGGGGACGCGAAGGTGAAAATGGAATTTTGATCCTGCGCTCGGTGGAGATCGGTGGGTGGAGGGAGGGGACGGGAAGATCGCAATGGGGAAGCGAGAGCGATAAATCAATCCACCGCGTGGACGAGATCCACCGTAATCACCGTTGCCGGTGGGTTTGCTTTAATCGTTGTACACAGTAACACAGCACAAAACCCTCACTGCGTCCGTCCTTCTTCGCATATGTTATATACATCGCCATATCTTTATCGCGCTCTCGGTATTCGATCTGTATCTCTCTTTATCGGTCGATCATCATGAGCTCTACCTATATATGCGCATCAATATACATGTATATTGCGGGCTCATTCTCTCCTCGATCGGCTATCGCTCTCGCGTTTATACTCTTTCACCTACGTCCGATCTCTCTCGGGTTCGGTATACCGATTTGCATGACACGCACGAGGAACCGAGCGAACGCGGCATCGCTGATTGTGAATTAACATAACTGCAACAATTATTAGCAAATTGGTATAACTCGTTTGCGCCTGTGCAACCTCCCCCTCGGCCCTCCCACCCAATGAACGACCTCATATAGGCCGTGCGCCGGTGGATTGATGATATACGCGCATAAATGTATGGGCGAGTCAAGCAGCTTTTTTTTTTTTTACTTATTTTTTTTATGTTGCTATAAAGCTTGATGGGCTCCGCAGCCACGAATTAATCGAACAGCACTATAATACTATATTTAGTTCATCGGGCGATAACTCGATTATTATTTTAATATAAACGCGAGAGGGAGACCGATCTGTCGGATGCGCAAAATCAGCGGGCAGAGAGTATCGGATTAGCGCGTTCGATGCACCACTTTAGTACGCCGAACGCATAACGAAAATTGCGTGAGGGAGAGAGGGAGAGGTACCGGGTATATCCGATTTTCGTCCATCCAACTGTAATTCAATGATCGATGCATCGGAAATTTCTTTCATCGTCGACGCTAATAGCCTTCGATGATAATTTATGTTCCACACGCTCGACTTTTAAACCACTGCGATGACGCTTTCGTATAATGACATTTTCAGTTTTTCAATTGTTTCTATTTTGGTTTTACACTTTATACTGTAATTTTTCGACCCTGAATGCGTCACTTCCGGTTTGAAAATCTCTTTTTTCGACCGAGGTGACGTCACACCGGAAATACGGCACTGCCGGTCAGAAAGTCTGCATTTCTCAACCGGAAGGGACGTCATACAAAAAAATACGTCACTTACGGTTTGGAAATCTCATTTTTCGACGGGAATTTACGTATTTCCGGTATGACATCACTCCGGTTGAAAGAAGAGATTTTTCAACCGGCAGTGACGCATTTCCGGTAAATTCCCGGTTTCCATATTCCAAAGTCCAGCTCGAACCCGAGCGCGAAGCGTTCGAGCCATCACCTGCCGTTACTATTTTAAAACTTTTAGCTACGGTCATCATCAAAACGCCACGTTACCTCGGCAGACTGTTTGCTCGTTTGGTCGTTCGATCTTTCTCCCGTATATATTATACGTCCGCCGTTTCTCTCTTCCGTGCCAATATCACGCTACGCTGCAGCGAATTAAAATCGATTTCGCGGTTCGGGTTTGGGGGGGGGGGGGGGGATGGGAGGAGAGGCGGTGGCGTGTATCGAGGTAATATACTACACACAGGATAGAATCGATTCCGCGGCGGAACGAATCACAAATATTGAAACGATAACCAGCAAAAGCACACCGCATTCGGGATTGTCGGGCCGTGCGGAAACTCATCCTCATTTTCTGTTTGCGGAGATGATTAGCCTAACTAGACGTTATCGAAGCGTATATTAGTGCCGCGGTCTGTCGGTCGATAATGATAATGATAATGATGATGATGATGATGATGATGATGCATTCGTCTGTTTCGCTCGTCCTCTCTTCCCTTCGCATGAAATATACGGAGCGGGGAATATCGACTATAATACGGCCGATTCGACACGAACATCATATGGGGAGAATAGTCTGTTAATATAACTAGTATTATAACGATAGAATAGCGAAGTAACTGCCTGGTATAACACACATTCGCGTACACAGGACTCTAAGCTCTGGGAAAACTTTTGATGGCGAATGTATCTCTCGAAACGATGCATCGAGGCACGCACGTGCGAATGCACGCAACGTTAACCCACGCCAGGTACGGACCGCCTACACGGCACTGATGTGTTGCGGCTGTTGTTGGACTAACACGAGAGCTCGCAGTTATGCAAAGCGGAAACGAAACGTCATTGACGAGTAGTCGGGCGTAAATACCGACGCGTTGTATACTATCGAATCGAGGAGGGTTGCGCGTCGGGCGATTCGCCGCAAACGGGGTTGACAGGACTTCTGTCCGTTTCCCTCTGTGCAAATCAAACGCCAATACCGATAATAGGAGGGAGCGGGCGCGGAGAGCAAGTTTCTTCCTTAACTGGCACTTTGTATTCGGTAAATAATTTGCAGATTTTCAATACTTCCTATTTTTGAACTCACTATGGTGGATCCCTAGTTGGATATTTACGGTCGTAAATACTCTTACCGTTGGGTCTTTTTACTGTCTTTTTTTTCAAATTTAAACAAATTATTTCAAAATTTACACCCGATCACACGTCATCGAAGAGTAGTCGGGCGTAAATACCGATGTGTTGTATACTCGCGAATCGAGGAGGGTTGCGCGTCGGGCGATTCGCCGCAAACGGGGTTGACAGGACTTCTATCCGTTTCCCTCTGTGCAAATCAAACGCCAATACCGATAATAGGAGAGAGCGGGCGCGGAGAGCAAGTTTCTTCCTTAACTGGCACTTTGTATTCGGTAAATAATTTGCAGATTTTCAATATTTCCTATTTTTGAACTCACTATGGTGGATCCCTAGTTGGATATTTACGGTCGTAAATACTCTTACCGTTGAGTCTTTTTACTGTCTTTTTTTTCAAATTTAAACAAATTATTTCAAAATTTACACCCGATCACACGTCATCGAAGAGTAGTCGGGCGTAAATACCGATGTGTTGTATACTCGCGAATCGAGGAGGGTTGCGCGTCGGGCGATTCGCCGCAAACGGGGTTGACAGGACTTCTGTCCGTTTCCCTCTGTGCAAATCAAACGCCAATACCGATAATAGGAGAGAGCGGGCGCGGAGAGCAAGTTTCTTCCTTAACTGGCACTTTGTATTCGGTAAATAATTTGCAGATTTTCAATATTTCCTATTTTTGAACTCACTATGGTGGATCCCTAGTTGGATATTTACGGTCGTAAATACTCTTACCGTTGAGTCTTTTTACTCTCTTTTTTTTCAAATTTAAACAAATTATTTCAAAATTTACACCCGATCACACGTCATCGAAGAGTAGTCGGGCGTACATACCGATGTGTTGTATACTCGCGAATCGAGGAGGGTTGCGTGTCGCGCGATTCGCCGCAAACGGGGTTGACAGGACTTCTGTCCGTTTCCCTCTGTGCAAATCAAACGCCAATACCGATAATAGGAGAGAGCGGGCGCGGAGAGCAAGTTTCTTCCTTAACTGGCACTTTGTATTCGGTAAATAATTTGCAGATTTTCAATATTTCCTATTTTTGAACTCACTATGGTGGATCCCTAGTTGGATATTTACGGTCGTAAATACTCTTACCGTTGAGTCTTTTTACTGTCTTTTTTTTCAAATTTAAACAAATTATTTCAAAATTTACACCCGATCACACGTCATCGAAGAGTAGTCGGGCGTAAATACCGATGTGTTGAATACTATCGAATCGAGGAGGGTTGCGTGTCGGGCGATTCGCCGCAAACGGGGTTGACAGGACTTCTGTCCGTTTCCCTCTGTGCAAATCAAACGCCAATACCGATAATAGGAGAGAGCGGGCGCGGAGAGCAAGTTTCTTCCTTAACTGGCACTTTCTATTCGGTAAATAATTTGCAGATTTTCAATATTTCTTATTTTTGAACTCACTATGGTGGATCCCTAGTTGGATATTTACGGTCGTAAATACTCTTACCGTTGAGTCTTTTTACTGTCTTTTTTTTCAAATTTAAACAAATTATTTCAAAATTTACACCCGATCACACGTCATCGAAGAGTAGTCGGGCGTAAATACCGATGTGTTGTATACTCACGAATCGAGGAGGGTTGCGCGTCGGGCGATTCGCCGCAAACGGGGTTGACAGGACTTCTGTCCGTTTCCCTCTGTGCAAATCAAACGCCAATACCGATAATAGGAGAGAGCGGGCGCGGAGAGCAAGTTTCTTCCTTAACTGGCACTTTCTATTCGGTAAATAATTTGCAGATTTTCAATATTTCTTATTTTTGAACTCACTATGGTGGATCCCTAGTTGGATATTTACGGTCGTAAATACTCTTACCGTTGAGTCTTTTTACTGTCTTTTTTTTCAAATTTAAACAAATTATTTCAAAATTTACACCCGATCACACGTCATCGAAGAGTAGTCGGGCGTAAATACCGATGTGTTGTATACTCGCGAATCGAGGAGGGTTGCGCGTCGAGCGATTCGCCGCAAACGGGGTTGACAGGACTTCTGTCCGTTTCCCCCTGTGCAAATCAAACGCCAATACCGATAATAGGAGGGAGCGGGCGCGGAGAGCAAGTTTCTTCCTTAACTAAAATTTTCTATTCGTCAAATAATTTGCAGATATAAAATATTTATAATTTTTGAATTCACTATGGTGAATCCTAAGTCGGATATTTGTGGCCGTAAATCTTCTCACCGTTGTGACTTTTTATTGTCATTTTTTTTTCCAAAGTTTGTAACATCTGTGAAGCAAGAACTCTGAAGCCATCTTCGATCGCGACGAGCTTGGGGGGTTGAAACCCTATTTTCAATATCGAATCCGCCTCGACCCCTTCGAGAGATTCTCTCCGGAGGGGGCTTTAATTAATAAATTGAAGAAAATTGGATGCAAATAACAATAAGCGTTTCTTCGAGAGAGGCGCCTTCGACGTATAATAATTAAAAGCTGAAAGTGCGAGGGTACTGTATAAAGATTGAACTTTATTGTTCCAGCTCGGGCCCTCTTCGTCCCGGTGTGCCGTGGCAGCCCCCGCCACATTTCATGAATAAAGAAATTCTCGTCTGACCCCAAGAAAATTCCGCTCACGGAGGGTGGGAACAACGCTCGCGCGATAGTTCCCATGGAAGAGGAAAACGGCGAAACGAGACGGAAAGAATGAAAAGCGCAGTGGAAGCTGATTACAAAACGGGGCTTTGGTAGTCAAGCCATCCGAGAGAGAAGCAAAGGAAATAAAGCGAAAGGGGTGGTGGAAGAGCGGGTGAAGCTGGTCGGAAAAGGGACCGCGGAGAGGAAAAACCGGCGCGTCGAACTACAGACGACCGGGAAGGGAAAGAAATACCGAGGCGCGGAGAGAAGAAAAGGACGAGTCAAAGTGAGAAAAGAGAACTCGGCGGTGGGGGCCGGGAAAATTAAGGCAGACGTTTTGAAAACTTAATTACCTGTGTAGGCTCTATTAATTAATTTTCCTCGATTTCCCACTCCGTCCTTTTCCCCGTTGGAGAGCCAGTAGCTCACCCTCATTCCCCGGCAGGCAGTTCACCGGCAGCAGTGCTGGAAGCTCTCCGGTGTCGGTCGGGGTAAGAGAGGGTTGTACACGAGCTCTCTCCTCCACTCTGCTCAGAGACCCGGCGTTGCTGAGGGTGGCGCGTAATTCCCGCGGCATTATTCCTGGCACGTCTGGCACCGGGAGCCCCTATATTTTCCAATCCCCGTCCGCTACCGCCACTATCACCACCACGTGAGACCTTTGTTCCTCATTTACTTTTTATCCTCGGCAGAAGCGGCGAATCCAACCCCTGCCCGAGCTCTCCCCCTCACCGTCACTCTCGCTCTTTTTCGCTTTCGCTATCACGTCCTTTTTTTTTTTTTGCCTCCTTCCCTCCTCCGGCTTATTCTCTTTCTGCTTTTTTTCCCTCACTCCCCACTACCAAAGCCTCGTGGCCCTTTTACATGAAACACAGTCTCACACACACACGCTTATTTGTATATGTATAGTATATTCCATGCTCTTTGTCTCGCTCCAAGAGACCTCAACCACTCTTCTCCCTCCGACTGCACTACGGGCATAGTATATTCCGACCTCTATCTCTCAGCTCTTTTCCATTATACATATACTCAACCCTCTTTCATTCGCGCTACGTTCCGCCCACGAGACTCGCGAAGCACTTGTTCCTTCCAGCTTCAATGTCTCTTCGCTCTCTCTCTCTCTCTACGTGGACGGAAAAATCGAGTGTGTGGTGGTAGTAGCTGGCTGGCAGTGAAGTGCGAGGAGCGCCCACCGGCTTCGCGGAGCGGAGAAGAGGACGGGGAACGAGAAGGGTAGCGAAAAAGAGGATGCTATCTCCGAGGGTGGTTGGATGGGTACGTGGATACGTGAATTCGCGAGTGTGCACCCAGGACGCCCTCATCTTTTCCGACCGACCGTTCCATTCCACTCAAACTCCGCCTCCCGTTTCGCCCTTCCGCGTCCGACACTCGCACCAACCTCTATCTTTTACCTTCATCCATCCTATTCCACTCTCTTGCTCAATCTTTCCCTCTTATGCTTTTGCCACCAGCAACTTTTCAACATCCCCGTCTCTTTTCCTCCTTCATCCACGTCATCGCTCGTTTCTCTTCACCCTCTTCATCCCTCGTAGAGACTCTCTTCCCGTCGGCGGATCTCTCACGACCCTTATTTCCCTAAAATCTCGAGGGATTTCGGGAGGGGGGGGATCCGGTGAGCACTTTCCTACGGGGAATATTATGAGATTGCGAGAAGTTTTCACTCTCCCCTTTCGCTCACTCTCGCCGCTCCTCCGTCTCGTGCCAACCAACACTCGCACGGACTCTCTTTTTGTCTTTTCTTTTTTTTTTTCCGCTCTCTCTCCCGTTTCGCAGCTTCTCCATCTTCAATGCGTTTTTTTTTTTTTTGTTCCTCGTTCCCTTCATCCCCTATATCTCTTTGTCACCCTCGAACGAACGCTCTTCCTCTCTCTCTCTCTCTCTCTCCACAGTGGGTTTCTTTTCACGTCGCAGCGGCAGTGGCAGCGGAGCGACATGGGGTTGATTCAACCCCTGGTTTATAACGACGATGCTCGCCTCGTTACCCCCGGAAGTCCAGATGTTGTTTTTATATCGATTTCCCCTCCCCCCAGCTACACGAGTCTTTATCGAAGCTATATCTTCGCACTTCATCCTCCCCTGGCCTATCTTATATCTCCTTTTCCCCTGCTATTTCGCTACGGATTCAATCTCTTCGAGATGTAGGCGATACACTTCATATATTACTTTGGCAGATCGAAGAGAGTCGAGAGGGTGAGACGCCGTGAAAATCTTCGCCGAGGGCTGTTGACGAGAAACGATCGATCTTGTACTCGTTTTTTTTTTTTTTTTTTTTTCTTTTTTCTTTGCAGGAACAGAGAATATCCGTGATCTATAATACAAAACGGTTACTGGTAAGACTTTTCGATAAATCATTCACTATTGACTGGCATTCAACACTTTTTGTAAACGTCCTCATCATCGAAACAGCGGGTTCGAATCTTCGCGCAATTCGAGGAAACGTTACTTCCGGTTTGGAGATCTCCAGTGATGTCACTTGAAAGTAGAACTTCCGGTTGAAAAACTCCCGACCGTGAACAGAATTATATTTCGCTATAAAGAGAATAAAATAGTAATAATGACGGCGGCTTTTCGATATATCGGAATAGGTTTTTGGGACACTTTATCAACGTTCTTCATCTCTGACACTTCACATTCAATTTTCACGATCTATCGCTACAAAGACTCCATAATCCACAGAAGTAATGTGCCAAATTCTATTAAGACTTTGTTAAGCCGTTGCGACAAACACCAGAGACAGCGATAAATAAATACGCGTGAATAAATAAATAAAAAAATCAATAGCTCCCGTCTTTTGCCCTGGTGGGCGGTCGTAATTTAGAATCTAAGATCGTAAATTTGCTCAAAGATGACAAGTACAGCGAACAGTGACAATATTAGTAAAAGCCATCGATAGCCTGTCATCGTGCATGAACAAAAAGCGGATCAGTCGGTTCCAGACCAGAAAGCCGAATGTTGTCGATAGACGCAGTCGCAATAGTAAATAATAGCGTAGTGGTGTAGCGCGGGAGTTAAATGCGCGAAAACACGCGTATCCACAGCCACAAGTGCCCTCTAGCATCCAGCGTTATCGCTAATACAGGGCTCTCGGTACAGCTACGACCCTACAATATGTATACAGAAGAGCACTGTACTCCGCATGGCGTAGAGTAAATGTGTGTATGTGCCGGTTCGCTGGAATCCCAACGACCTCTCCACCGAAGCCAGAAGCCCTCTGTACAGTTGGTGTGAATTCGCTTTCTCTCTTTCACCGAGACCGTCGTCCCTCGAACCCTGTCGCTCCTGCAACGCCTTCCCAGCGTCCTCTCTCCCTTCCTCTTATCGGGCAACCCTCTCGCACCAACCATATAACAGCCCGACCGGTATCTCTCCAACCCCCCCCCCCCCCCCCCCCCCCCCCCCCCCCCCCCCCGCGCCCCGCGCCAACGTTCTCCACTCTCCGCTCGCTGAAACTTTCAGTAATTACAGTAATTAGTCCAATTAACGGACTCGCTCGAGCGCCCCGACGCCACGGCCGCGCGGCTAGCATCCCCCGAAGGCAACCGAGAACCAACCCAACCACCCCTCGCTGAGCGGCGAACGAGAGAACGGATGCCGCATCCCCCGACGTACACCGCGATATACACTCCTCTCGTCGAGGAACCCCTCCGAATCTACCCCCCCGCTTTTCCCCTACCGCTCACAACTATATGTACTTCACTCCTCTGGCTCGTTGCCGACATCAGCAGCGCCGGTAGCCGCGGCTGCAGTTACCACTGTGTGTATCCGTGAACGCCCGACCTTTTCCACTCCGGGGGCTGAGACCGTTTCTATTCCGGTGGTCTGCCACTCTCTTTCTCCCTTTACCACTTTTACGATGAACCTCCGCAAATCCGCGACCCTTACCGTTACCCGGGTGAAGGCGTTGGGCCGAGGATACTCCGAGGCGTGTTTCCCCGCAGGTTCAAGTTTTCACCGCACTCCCGCAACCCCGCGCGACCGTTTCGCCGTGTATGCTTTGAGCATAAAACGTATTCACTTTCTCTCTTTCGCGTCCTCGAACGCCGAGGGCTGGTGCGGAAACATGCGAGTTTGTTTTGAGTTTGCGTAAATACGTGTCTGGGAGTTTACTTCTATCTAATGCAGGCTGCGTTAGCCGAAGTAGCGCGTACGCGCGCTGTAATGTGCTCTGTGGAAACAGAAACGTGCATGTGTGTATGTGTGTGTGTGTGTGTGTGTGTGTGTGTGTGTGTGCGCGAAACACTCTCAACAGTATAAGTGAACGCCCAGAAGGATTGTTGGGAGCTGAGGCAGCGAGAGACGAAAATAGAGACGGCGTGGATGAAGTTGCGCACGAGGAAGTTTTCGACGGGGTCGCGTTGCCATTAACACCTCCTCGCTCCGCGCTCGGGCGGGGTAGCATGAGAGGGGGAGGGGGAGAGGGCAGAGCATATGGTGTACTTCAAACAAATTAAGTGACGTACTAATTGCGTTACCGTCGCGCGCCGAAACTCGCGCCACCCCACCGACGAGACGCCGAAGTGTTTTTCGAGGCGAGGAACGACGACAACGAGCCCACGTACTTCGAGCCCCATTTTTCTCCGGACAGCATATCGCCGTCGAGAGACCTCGAAGCGTTGCTGGGGATAAAATTCAAATACCGACGGATATCGAATAATAAATTTCGAAGAATAGGGCAAAAGTGGTGAATATGGACCACCTCGATTAACACGTAAATCAATGATGTATGGACCGGGCCATATTCCCCACTTTTACCCTACCGTGAAAGATAAATAGAGGAGAGAGCTTTGCCAGTACTTGAAGTGCCGGGTACTGGTTTGGTGCTAGACCTTAGTGCTTAGTACTTTTTTTCGAGTTCAAGTACCAAGTACAAGTACTTTTAGAATAGGCGCTCGCATTACGGATACTCGATGAGTAGGATAACATCCTGTTTATATTGATATATGATTATCTGTTTAAACTTTCCAATAAGTAGAACTTTAACGAGCATTTTTTTTTATTCCATAAGAAATAAAAATAAATTCCTAATGAACCCTTTTCATTTCTTTGTATGCATTTTTTTAATGGATTTTTTTTATAATGAAAAAAGTGAAGAAAATATTAAAAATAGCCTCAAAACGACGAACTACAAAAATGTCAGTTAGCGATTTTTTACAATAAATTTTGACCGCTCAAATTTTATGAAATATAAACATTTTTTAGTGTTAGGAAAAAAGGTACACAATAATAATTTCCTCATAGGTTCTCTACGAGCTTCCTCCACGAGGAAGCCAAAATCGATGAACGAAGTTTCCATCTAGAGAAAGCTATGTGTAAAATTGTAATAAATGAGGAAGCCATGCGCAATTTACTCTGCACCTTTTTTTAAAGCCTAGATAACTCTTAACGCTGGGAATCAAGTTGCGAAACGTACAAAAAATACTTGATACTTCAATCACTCGTGATACAATGTACTTTGTACTTGGGGTATTTTTTGGTACTTTGCCCAGCTGTGAGAGAGGAAGGAAATAACTTGGCGTTGGATAAGCCATGACTCAGCCGGACATTACCGCTCAATTTTTTATTATCAACCCGGTCTCTATTTGCCCACCTCCTCTGTTAATAATAACCTTTTTGATACGTCACCATTTTTTAAAAAATAATCGCTTAAATTAACATGCTTCCTTCTCGTGTAGTTAGATAACTACACGAGAAAGAAGCATACGAGACAAAAGCCGAATGACGAGCCACGGTGTATCAAGAAATCGATATTCAGCTTCTCCATTGATATCAGCGGATAGAATCATTTCTGTTGTGTTCCCGCCTCCGCGTATCTGCCGCGTAACAATAGAGATACATAAAGCGACAGAGGAGCGAGAGGCAAAATGGTTTCGCTCGCGCCACGAACGTGCGCTGGATGAGTACTGATGGACAGCAGCATATCAATCGCGAGAGCGCCATATCCGGCGGGCGATCGCCACGGGCTATGCCTAATGGAATCGGAGCTGACGAGGTGGTTTACGGCCGCGTTCACACGCGAATCATTTCCGTCGTTCGCCAAGCGGATGGACGAACGAGCCAAAGCGATAGCCACATATATGGTATACATGTGTACGTATATGTATAGAGAGAGGGCTGTTCTCGTCTCTCCAATCGCTTCTTGTCGACGATCAAACCCCCGGCCACCCTCGACCGGACGATCCGATGCGGTGCCGCGGTACGACCCCGAACGACCGGCACCTCTCGGCCACATCACCGCCGGCGTTTCGGACTCGCGTCAAGCGAGTCAGGCTCTCTATAGGTGGCCTGCGAGTTGAATTTGCAAACATCAAGCTACAATACATAGACGAGTCGAAGTTGTGGAACTGTCCAATGTGCACTGCAGCGGACACATCGTGACGGAAATGAGCAATGGACGCGCAATGAGGGGAAAAAACCATCGGACGCTATGTGAGAAGGGATTCGACTCTATCCATTCATCCCTTATCTTTATAACAGCCTACCCGATGTGCTTCTTTTCGGGATTCGACTCTATCCATTCATCCCTTATCTTTAAAACAGTCTACCCGATGTGCTTCTTTTCTTACCTGGTGTAATTCCCGGTGTTTCGGACTCGCGTCAAGCGAGTCAGCTTTTCTATAGGTGGCCTGTGAGCCACCTATAGAGAGGCTGATATGATTTGCCAATATGAATTGGCAAACATCAAGCTACGGTACATAGATGAGTTGAAGTTGAAGCACTGCAACGGACACATCGTGACGGAAATGAGCAAAAGGCGCGCAATGAGGGGGAAAAACGATCGGACGCTATGAGAAGGGATTCGATTCATCCCTTATCTTTTAAACAGTCTATCCGATGGCCTCTTTCCTTACGCGGTGTAATTTTCGGCGTTTCGGACTCGCGTCAGGCGAGTCAGGCTCTCTACAGCTGGCCTGCGAGTTGAATTTGCAAACATCAAGCTACAGTACATAGACTGTATACAGCACATAGACAGTGTACAGTACATGGCCTGTATACAGTCCATAGACTTTATACAGTACATAGACTGTATACAGCACATAGACCGTGTACAGTACATGGCCTGTATACAGTCCATAGACTTTATACAGTACATAGACTGTTACAGCTCATAGACTTTATACAGTACATAGACGTTATACAGTACATAGACTTTATACAGTACATAGACTGTATACAGTACATAGACTGTATACAGTACATAGACTGTATACAGTCCATAGACTTTATACAGTACATAGACTTTATACAGTACATAGACTGTTACAGTACATACACTTAATACAGTCCATAGACTGTTACAGTACATACACTCAATACAGTCCATAGACTTTATGCAGTACATAGACTGTATGAATATATAAGACCCGAAATTGACTGTCCAATGTGCACTGCAACGGACACATCGTGCCGGAAATGAGCGACAGAGCGCGCAATGAGGGAAAAACCATCGGACGCTATGAGAAGGGTTTCGACTCTTGTATCCATTCCTCCCTTATCTTTAAAACAGTCCACTCGAGGTGTTGTTTTTTTTTTTTTTTTTTTTCTTACGCGGTGTAATTCTCGGAGTCCTCACTCCGACCTCCTCCGTCTCTCACGCACCTCCAGAAGCGAAATAAAAAAAGAGAGTCATCCACGCGACTAATATTCCAGCGGTGTTGTTTTTCCACAACGCGCCTCTCCTTCCTTTCTCTCCTCCTCGCCGCAGCTTCGGCAAACTCTTCGGGCGCTATACTTATTCGTCTGCTGAGCTTTCTCTTTCTCTCTTCCTCTCCCTCTCTCATTCCATTCTCTGGCACTCTCCCCGGGCACCCTCGCCTCATTTCGAATTCCCCGAATACGCGGTCTCTCAGCCGGCATAAGAAATCCGCGAGGCTAGCTCGTATATTTTAATCAGGAACCTCTGTGTCCCTCCTCCTTGCCCTTCCCTCTTCCTTTCTTTCGGCTCTTTCGCCCCGTACCTATTCTTCCGCCACCTCCTCGCTCCCACTCGCATTTCCTGCTATGCCTCCTCTCGCTGCGATCTTTATTCCTCTCCCGCCGCCGAGCCTCGAACGAACAGCGCGAAAGAAGAAAGCGAGAGAGTGGAGGTTGGACTTTTAAAGAGGAGGAATAAAGAAAAAAAATAAAGAAAAGAAGAAATAACGGAAGAAAGAGGAACGCGCGAGGGAGGCAGACGGAAAGAGGTCGGGATAAAAAGAGCTGAATAACTCCGGGATAAAAGCAGAATAAATCTTTTTATTATCCCTACTTTTCTCCATTCCCATACCACGACGTCGGGGGGGACTGCCTCGGAGCCACCGTCAACGGCTCCCACCGGCAAAAGCAGCAGCACGTTTCTCCTGTACCTATTCCATTTCAACCCAGCCCCTCCCTAATCTCCTAGTCTCTATGCTTTTCTACTCGTTCCGTGGCCTTCCTCTTCTGCTCCCTTCGATCCTCCCCTACCTCAACTTTTCCCACTCTCTGGTCTCCTTCTACCCGACATTAAAAAATAATTCTTCCTCGTCGTTTGAAAATCTTATTTTTCGGGCGGAAGTGACGTCACCAAGGGAAACGTTACTTCCGGCCTGAAAATCTCATCATTCGACCGTAAGTGACGTCGTCCAGGTGAAACGTCACGTCCGCTTTGAACATTTTATTTTTCCGCGGGAAGTGACGTCATCTAGGGGAAACGTTACTTCCGGTTTGAAAATACCCTTTTTCGAACGGAATTGACGTCATCTTGGGGAAACGTTACTTCCGGTTTGAGAATCTCATTTTTCGATCGGAAATTAAACCTTCAGGGGGAACGTCACTTTTGGTCAAAAAATGAGATTTTCAATGCGGTTTTCAAAAAATTGAGCTCATTTGCAGACCACCATAAAAAAGGTTTTTTTTTCTTTTCATACAAAAAAAAAGTTAGGTTTCCGGGAGATTTTTTGAAGAATTTTATTTTTCATCTATTTGTTATTAAGATTTTGGAATTATTATTACGTAAACTGAATCTTTTCAGCACCTTTAATATGCTTGATTTTTTTTCAGATTTTTATAGCATCTAGAAGTGTCTTTAATTCTCTCTCTTTTCTCTGGAACTTATGCGAAGTGAACACTATCCGCAAGGACCACCTTAAGGAACATAAGATCTACGGCTTAGAAGCGATGGCGACATTAATAAAAACTAAAGTAAACAACGAACAAAAGATGACATAAATCTAAGATATGTCTTATATTTGTCATCTTTTTTTCGTTGTTCGGACACGTGGACTTTCTCCGACCTAGTTACTTTTTGGCGGAAATGACTTTTGACCGAAATGAATTTGTCGTAAATGATACCCTACCACCGGAAACTTAACGTTGACCACATGACGTCGAATAGCTTTTTTTGTTTGTTTTGTTCCTCGCGATATTTCGCCGCCGACCGGTAATAAAATATTTGCTATCTCGAATTTCCCCGGATGCACCTGCATCGCAATTTGTTTAATTGGATATCGCTGCACCCTCATTCCCTCCACACCTCCTATTATATTCATAATTATCATTATTATTTTTCTCATTATTACTATTATATCTCGCGTGACTCATTAAAATTAATATGCCAAAAAATGTTCCCCCTCATTCGTGTAGCCGAAGGTGCGCGTACAAACATCGCCCCGATGATTGCAAATTGCACGTGTCCGAGTGTAAGCGACGGTCTCAGAAGTCCAAGAAGAGGAAACGACGGGCGGTTTCTTTTCTTTCCCTCGGGGCGGGTGTGCGCGTTTAAGTGTTCGTTTCAGACTTCGAGCGTCGAAACGAGAAGGCGAACCGCCGACACCGCGCCGGAGTGAGCCATTAAAGATCATGAACAGGGAATAACGGAAGACGAGAGAGAATCGCCGGTCTTCTTCCCATCTCCTCTCTCTCCTTCTCGTCCACCTTTTCAACGTCCCGTCGTATCTGGCCGTTGTGCAAGAGGAGCAATAATAAAAGAGAGTAGAGAGACGGTCGAGGCTGAAACGAGCAAACCAGAGAGAGAACCGCCGTAACGAAGAAAGACGAGCAAAAAAAAAAAAAAAGAAGTAGGAATACGTCCCATTAAAAATGAGTACCGAATTAGGAGGATTCTCCGAGAACATTCCCCCGGAAGCGCGGAGAAGAAACACCAGAAAAAGCCTTTCTGTATTCAGCGGAGGCTTTTATAGCTGCAGCGGCGGGAAAGCAGAGAAGTGTCCTCCGCGCCGTTGTTAGTACCCCACCCTGATGGTAATAACGGAACGATACCGTGGGCCACGTTTCATTTAGCAAATTGGCAATAAATGGCGATGGCCATTGCATTCAACTCGCCATAAATGCCCCCCCCTCGCCGTCGTTTCTTCTCCACGTCAAAATTCCCCTCCGTTCTTTTTTTTTTTTTTTTTCGTTCATCTCTCTCAGCCGCTCACCAGCCACCCTCGACCCCCGACCGACATTTTTTTTTATCCCCCTTGCTCTCGCTCTCTTCCCTCTCTCCGTCGGGCCATCGTCCCTTTTGTCTTCCTCCTCCGTCTTTATTACGTTCTCGCATCGTTTCTGTCACCCTCGTTCAACATATCTCCCCTGCGTCCCGCTGGCGTCAACCCGAGGGCGAATTAAGTCTGACGCTCTGCTACCGCTGTGCGGGGGGTGCCGAGTTTATGGGGTCAGGTTACCGTGGCCGATTTCATCCCTTGCCACACTGAGATTGGTATCTACACACGGCGCGGGCCCCTCCCTCTGTGTAACAGCTAAGCCAGCTAACAGCAGCGGGGAAACCGTCCACCTTCCTTCTATCGTAAAAACCAACCCCTAACTCCCCCCCCCCCCCCCCCCCTCGACGCCTCAATATTATACCAGCGGGGATGCATTCACTCCCTTTCTCCGCTCTCTTCCGACATACTTTCCCTCTTTTTTTTTTCTTCCTCATTGTACGTGTATAGAAGCTCGAACCCGCCAGTGCTCACTCACACAAGGACCAATATGTCTGACGGCCTATCGATAGATACCAATGTAATGAAAGTAAGGCTCAGACGTTTACTCGGCCTGTGTGTAAGCAACGTCGAAAACGGGCCGCACAAATGTATATTGTATTTCGTGATCCGAATTTCCTAGTTTCATCCCTCAAGGCTTAACCCTCCGACTATATGCTTTCGCGCCTCAGAAGCTTTCTCCGCCTGTGTGGGTGAATTTTCGGAGCAGTTTCGCAAGTTTATAGGGGTGGGTATTTGTGTGCGGGTTACTGTGCGAGGGGTGAATGTTGGATCGGGGAACGCGAGCGTAAACGCGATACCTAGCACGCGATCGTCAAACCCAAAGGCTATAAACGTAAACAAGGGTTGTTAGGAAGGGGGGGGGGGGGGGGGGCTGCTCGAACAGCCTCCGGGCGTTGCGTTGAATCTCTCTCGACGGTGCGAGGCTACAAAGCCCCCAACGAGCTCTTACAATCAGGATCCCGAACATTTTGCACCCTACCCCGTATACCAGTAAGAGGATACACTTAACTGAAATATATTATATACCGATGCATATGCCTTGGACAGGCATGTACAACGGGGGACGATGTATGGGTCGGTATGAGTTTAGGAGGTTCCTAGATCCCTCGTCCGGATTCCCAAAGCTCATTAAAGGCGATGACGACGAGGTTACGACCCTCTTGCACCTAATGGCAATGTGTACACTGTAGATATCTGTATAGATATACACTTATATGTATGTATATATATATATATATTTCTATGTAACGAGATACATTAGAGCGGAGACCAATAAACGACGCCAAAGTGGATACGAATAAAAGTGTCGCCTTTCGACCGAGACATAAATATAAATTCGACGTCGATATAGTCCCATTCAATTACCGCTTGCTATCCCGTATCAATTTTATTCCCACTATTGTCAGGATGCTGGATAAAATTTTAACTAGGAATTTAATCGATTTTTTTTAAGAAACTTGCAACGTTGCAAATAAGGACATTTTGTTTCCTGAAATTAAGATCAATGTCATTAATATATAAAAATTAATTAATATTAATACTTACGGTTTAATAATTAACCATTAATAATAAATTAATGGTTAACTAAGTGACAAGATACTTTAGAGCGGAGACCAATAAACGACGCCAAAGTGGATACGAATAAAAGTGTCGCCTTTCGATCAAGACATAAATATAAATTCGAGGTCGATATAGTCCCATGCAATCACCGCTTGCTATCCCGTATCAATTTTATTCCCACTATTGTCAGGATACTGGATAAAATTTTAACTGGGAATTTAATCGATTTTTTTGAAGAAACTTTCAATGTTGCAAATAAGGACATTTTGTTTCCTGAAATCAATAACAATGCCATTAATATACAAAAATCAATTAATATTAATACCATTGACAATAAATTAATGGTTAACAATGTAACGAGATACATCAGAGCGAAGGCCAATAAACGACGCCAAAGCGGACACGACTAAAAGTGTCGCCATTCGAACGACACATAAATACAAATTCGTCGTCGATGTAGTCAAAATTAATTAATATTAAATACCATTTAAACACAATAAAGTACCCAGACTCACACAGCGATGCGAAGCAAAAAAAAAAACTCCCTCCCGATTTAATTTCCATATTCTCCCCGACATAACGGATAATTATTAATCGCATCTGCGTCGCGGCCCCATCAAATTCCAAAACATCAATCAACTCCGCACGTATCCACCCCACCGGAGTTTCTCATAATATTAATCTCCGTGTGGTCGTCGCACATGTACCGCCGAATGCCTCGGCGTCAGCGGTTCGTTTCCGTGAGGTCGGGCGCCGCGCCACCTCGTCGGGAGCGTTGCTTCATTATTAATATCGCGAACCGCCCGCGTTCCTGGTTGCGCCATTGGTATGCTCGCGCCCGAGAGGTGTACGCGGTTGTATGAGAGTGCCTCTTGTGTGTCATCAAGCCTCGGATACGGGGGTGCGCCGAGAGAGAAAGGCCTTTTGGCTCGAATAGGGAAACCGCGCTCAGCGACTCTCCTCGAGAGAGAAGCGCGGGAGGAATCCCTCCAGCGAGTGTGGGCGAGCACGGAGCGAGTGAAACTCGGAGGTGGTGAAGCGCGTTAGAGATACATTCGTGCCGCGTTCTCTCCGGCAGGCATCTAAGCCGCAAATCCGTTAGCGTTCGCATCACACGTCAGGAAACTCGAACGTGCGACGCCCTCGGCGAGGGTGTCGCCCCCTCAAACACACCCACACACACACACACACACACACACAACACACACACACACACACACACACACACACACACACACACACACACACACACACACACACACACACACACACACACACACACACACACACACACACACACACACACACACACACACACACCGCGCGCACACACACGGAAAGATGGACGTAAAAGTTCGCGCAGCAGTCGCTTCGGCGCGCATCGACAAGCTCCAAAAATCCACAAATACTCCGGGGTAAATTCTCGCGAAGCGACGCATCCACACGGGGGAGCGCGGTCGCGTCGTTCCACCGCTGCACACGCAGACACAGACGATGCGCATAGAAATTACGTGTACATCTCGGCCGGAGTAAATACTTACGGAAGGAAACGAGTGAGGGAAAGGTGGAGGAGGAAAGCTGACTCGGCGAAGATCAAAGGGTAGCGGAGTATACACAGTTACGTACAGTAATAGCGCCAGGTGAGCGGGGAGCGTGAGGAGGGGAAGCCAGGGGCGTTCGAGTTTTCTCGTAAAGCTGAGTAGCGAAGAAGAGAGAGAAAGAGCAGAGGGAGGTGGGGGGAGGGGGGGGGGGGGGGGAGGGGTTGGTACAGCACAGTGGTTTTACGAAACACACGAACGACTCGTTGCTACCGCCTCGTCGAACGGAAATGTATGTCGGGGGGAGTGGATGGTTTGAGTTGCCACTGGTAGACTCGGAGTCGGAGAGGCGGTGGTTACGGAGCTTCGGGGGATGAGAGGGTTTGGCGTTCGGTGCGACGAGCGAGCGCGGGGACGTGGTGGAGAAACGAAACGAGCTCGCTCGGGAACCGGGGGTAAAGAGAGAGCGGAGCTATGTGCGAATAGGTACATTGCGTCGGGTAGGAAGGAGAGTACATATACGAGTTACAAGCTACGGAGGGACGCGGAGGAGGGACCGCCGGAGGATCGACGACGGGGAGGGAGAGAGGGACGGCGGGCTTGATAAAAAGGAGGAGGTAAATTGTACCGGAGGAGAGAGGGAGAGAGAGAGAGAGACCGAGTAAATCGTGGAGGATGGAGGGCGAAGGGGAGAGGAGAGCAGATGGAGAATTGAGGAGCGAGGAGGTTTTCCCGGAGGGTGAACCGCGACGCGGTGAGACGTCTATGGAGCCGCCATTATATCCCCTGGAGGCTGATGCTGTTGCTGCTTTTGCCGCTTCCTGTGCTTTCGTGTGGCCATGTACCAACCGCTACCAGCGCGCGCGCACACACGTACACAAACGCCGCACAGCATCGGGATCGGAGAGCACACAGCAAGCTGGAAAGCTCTACCAGACCGCGCCACCACCCCTTTCGCCACTCTCATCCGCACGCTTGGTCGCCCGGTGTGTTACCTCTTCTGTTACTCTGTGGTAGCGCCAGTTCCGCTATCAACGAAAAGCCGAGTGTGCAACGGCGTGTTTCCTACATAGCCCCGCAACCCAACCCCCCCCCCCCCCCCCCCCCTCGTACATCCTCACCGCTCTTTGAAACCACTCGGATTCCTTATATTCCCTCTTCACTCGCTCGCGATGGTATGCTCTCTGCAACCGTCGGGAAGCAACGCCAACGCGGATAAAGCACAAAAGTTTCCGCTGAGCTTACTCACTCGCTGACTGCCTCGATGGCTTCTATCCGGGACGGGCGGAAATATACAATGGCTGCGGCAACGAAACTGTACGACAGACTCGCCTCGCTTCGACGCTGATTTACATACGGAATCGGCAAACGCTGGCAGGAGAAAAGCTGAAATTAGGAAACGCGTCGATGCCGTTGTGGGTGTCTTGGTCGAAGTGAGGTTCATTTTTTTTTATCGAGACGATAATCACGCGAGACGCTGGTGCAATTTGTTTGACGAGAGTTCCTATGGATTATTATTATTATTATTGTAGTAGCTAGGGTGTCACACCCTGTAAGTACAAAAAGGTTTACGTGGGTGAAACGACACTCGCTATTGGTAAATACAAATTGTAGTGAAATTCATTTTGTAGAGTAAGTAAAGATAAAAAATAGAGTAGGGAAGAGCGGGGCAAAACGATATTTCCCAATCATCTGTGGATGGGACAGTGGGACACGGGACAGAAAATCCGGATGTATCGATGGCGCAAAATGGGACATCCTAAAATTATTGGAAAAGTTCATTTTGCTTATTGTCCCGTTTTGCCCCACTGCTCCATTTTACCCGGCTCTCATCTAGATATTAGTGAAATAAAGTAGGAAAAGCAGTGACTTCCCATTATCCGCAAATATAACTACATTGTTTTCCCAACTTGGACCTCTGGATTGATTAGTAAGAACACCAACAATAATCTTTTCGCGAGTTCGACCGAGCCCACCGATCGCACGGATTCTGGTAACCGGTTCCACAGCCGAATACCCGTCACTAAGACCGATCGTTCCTCAGATCGTTGTGGTTGCGAGTGTTCAAACAGCGCCTCAAATCCAACAAACCACGTAACAAAAATTTCCCGAAAAATGCATTAAAACACTCGCAGATGCTGGGGTAAAATTTGAACTCCGGACAGAATTTAAAAAACATAACTTTCACTACGAGGAACCAAAACGACAATTCTCGTCGTGACGGTAATGCGGACAGGTATCCCATTTTACCCCAAACAGTTGGTTTTTGTTACTAAGCCACCGATTCAGACGCGCGGTCTTTATTCCTCAGCTTTCGCGTTCTGGTCCATCCCGGCCTTCCTAAAATATTAATTTCCGCGTACAGCGGACATGCACCTTCCATTTAAATGGAGGATAGATCTAACTCTCGTTATCCCGAGCGAGAATGGCGGGTCGAAATAGGATACAAAGAGTAGCACAGAGGAGAAGTTCGCTTCCGCGAGCACCGAGTCAGATGCAGCACCGGCGGTGCGGTACAGACGAGCAGAAACCCATGAGCAACTCAACCCCCAGGTGGAAAAGTGGATTGCAGCAGAGAGAGCGATGCGCGATGTGGCTCCCGAGTCTCTTTCGCCATTCGCGAAAACGGGGGATGACGTTTGGATACGTACATCGAGTTCGCAGTACACCGACGGCGGTGCGCGTTCCAGTTGCACCGACGTGCGCGTTTTGTGTGTGTGTGTGTGTGTGTGTGTGTGTGTGTGCGTGTGTGTGTGTGTGTGTGTGTGTGTGTGTGTGTGTGTGTGTGTGTGTGTGTGTGTGTGTGTGTGTGTGTGTGTGTGTGTGTGTGTGTGTGTGTGTGTGTGTGTGTGTGTGTGTGTGTGTGTGTGTGTGTGTGTGTGTGTGTGTGTGTGCATCCACCGCATCTACGGCCGAAGCCCCGGGAGCAACCACTCTCTTCCACCGCACCGGTAACTCTTTCTGAGCGCACACGCGAACTGTTATATAACAGGCAGGAGGAGGATAAAAAAAGCGAGGAAACGCGAGAGACACCGGTCGGGGTGGATAGAAAATAGAAGTGAGTAGTGAGCGGAGCAAAAAAAAAAAAAGATGGAAAAATATGCAGCGCACCGCAAAATTATCATGCATCGGTGTACACGGCTTGAAAAGCTCTCTCGCCGGTGAGCTTTTTTTCCCCTTTTGATCCCGGCACCCACCAGAAGCAGAAGCTAAAGTAGTGAGTTTTCTGTGTGTTGCCGAGGTCGCGGCTCGGCGAATCTCGCGAAAGCCCCAGCCCCGATGGGAGAACCACCGGCGGCATCGACGGGGAGAGGAACGGAGTAATGAAAAAAGGAAGGAAACGAAAGAAAGGTGGAGGAGCAGTGAAGGGAGCGACGGCGAGAGAGAATGTGGTGGAGAGGAGCTTATGGAGGATCGTCGGTGGTGCGAGCGGAGAAAGCGCTGCTGTGAAAGGAGAGCTCGGAGGTCAGAGCAGGGGAGGGAATGAAGCGGGGTCAAAGAAACGTCAGCGGGGCGACGAAGGGACCGGGGATAAAAAGGGGTGTTTGAGCCTCGACGAGAAGGAAGGTGGCGAACCGTAAAATTGTCAAAAGTTAACGAACCCAGCTCGGCGCACCCTCGGCGCACTCTCTTTACGACTTCCTTCCCGCGCCTTCGAACTCTTTCTGCTTTCCTCTTGGCTCCTCTTTCACACCGAAAACCATCCACTTCCTTCGCCGTTCGCAAAGCCCGATGTATAGAACGGGGAGTTCTGTTTCGAAAACGCAAAAGCCTCGCACCCGAGGCTCGCGGCCTTTTCGCGAGCGTTAAACTTTGGCGCGACGGGGGGTTGGAAATGCTCTCGAGCCGCGGGCGCCGAACCGCAGGGAATATATATCCTAGATTCCGCACGCCACGTCGCCCACGCTTACGCGAAAACCCGGGGAGTAATTAAGGCACAATTATATTGTACCTCGAGGGTGTATCGGGGGACGAAAGTGTCTAATTATTTTTCGTATGAACTTAATTGTTATCGAGTTACGGGGCAAGAAAATTTCGTAATTAAACCGATGAATTCATCTATTTTCACTGGCGCTGGTTAAACGATAAGCGAAATGGAATCCAAGTGTTTGTAATTACTCCGAAACGGATACAGTTACATAGGAACAAGTAAAGGATGAAGCTTCATTGAAATTGCATTAAATTAAAATTGGTCCGGATGTGTGGTAATGTTATTAATTTAATCGCCTGGCGAAAAATCGTAATTCAAACGTATATGCGAGATTATCGAATCATTCAATGGCCGTTGATACATCAATGCATTAAGGTTGTACGAGCACGAGCGCGATTATTAGGTACAGTACCGACGATTTTTTATGCCGTAAACAATTCATACGGGATGATGTCCGTAAAAATTCGAGCAAGGTTATTTACATTAAATATGTAAATCCAAAGTCGACGAGATTTAGCATCGTTTCTCGTTGGAAAAGTGTCAAGATCGCGTTTTTGTTCAGTTTTATTTGCATTTCGCGACTAGATGCGCATAGGAACAATAATCGTAATTTGATCGGGAGATTTCGAGGATTAAAATTATATTCGAAAAATATTGGGCTTATCGAATATTCCTGCATAAAAGTATTTTCAACTTTCAAAATGTATTCAAGTAACTTTTAACAGTATTTTCAACTTTCAAAAAGTATTCAAGTAACCTTTAAAAGTATTTTCAACTTTCAAACAATATTTAAGTAACTTTTAAAAGTATTTTCAACTTTCAAAAAGTATTCAAGTAACTTTTAAAAGTATTTTCAACTTTCAACAAGTATTCAAGTAACTTTTAAAAGTATTTTCAACTTTCAAAAAGTATTCAAGTAACTTTTAAAAGTATTTTCAACTTTCAAAAAGTATTTTAAACTATTAAAAGTATTTTCAACTTTCAAAAAGTATTTTAAACTATTAAATCGCATAATTTCCATATAGATATTTTTTCGAACCCTGTATCTATTGGCTTTCAGAAGATATATTTTCATTTCGACTTTAATATCGAAAAGTGGAAGCCAAGGAAGCTCCGCAGTGTGGGTGTTGGTTTAATCTCTCCATCGGGGTTGTGTGCGGGGGTTTGAGTTTTAAGCGTTGAAGTTTCAAAGCTCTCGACGCCAGGCGGTGTACAACGACGGGAAAAGGAGAGGAAAGCCGAGATGCTGCGAGATCGGGAGAAGTATAGCGAAACGACGGTGCGGAGAGCAAGCGAGAAGGGAAGCCCCGGTTACGCGACGTTGACGCCGAAGCGCCTTTAACGATCGAGGCATAAAAGCCCCGAGTTACGGTGCCCCGGATGCGTCTTCCTAAACACCCCGGGGGGGGGGGGGGGGGGGGGAGGGGGAGGTGGGCTAAGGAAAACCCTCACCGCCGCCGCTCCAACTGCGCTTAACCTCGATCGCTCCAGGGGAGCATAAATATACGACGTAGAAATTGCAACTACGTCGACTTACGACGTCGAGGACGATCCTCGCCTGAGCTCGTCGAAGCGCGCACTTTACGCTCGTCTTTCCAGGAAAGTGATAACAGCCCTCTGCCGTCGTCGGGACGTTTATGCAGTATAAAGTAGATACGCGCATGCCGCTGTTATACTCCATGGGAGTCGAATAAGAAGATGAAGAATAAAGCGAGTGGAGATAAACGCGCGTAACTGGTATAACCAGTGAAACTGGAACCATACCTCGGATGTTAACTTCGGAGGATAGTAAACTCTCGCGAGCTATCGGGATATGTGATATGTGTGCATATACATATATATGTATAAGTACATATAAAGAAATGGAGTCAGTGCCGCTATAACTCTTGCTACTAACCGGCAGCGCCGGCTTCCACTTCGGACTTATTATTATTGTCATTATTATTATTATACTGATAAACTAATTGGATCTACGCTGAGGGAATTTCTTAATCTTATAATAATAATCAAGTGGTTTAATGAGCGTACTAAAACACCTGGGTATATCGCTTGTCTCACACACACACACACTGTCGCTGGTGTGTCCATTGAAAAGATAACGATCCGAAACGGGCGAGAAGGAGACGGAAAGGGAGACACATCCACCTGGCGTTTATTGCACGGTATATTCTCCGGCTACATAGAAACTCGCCCGAAGGCTTGAGAGCTCTTTATTATTTAGATTTTTTTTTTTTTTTTTTTTTTATAGAAAACGAGAAGTACGGAAACCAGACGGCGAGTCGGAACTCGGCGCCTGGGACGAGTAGATCGCGCCGGTAGTAGTCAGACCGATCGAACATGCCAAGGGGCATGTCACCAGCTCGAGGGCAATTTACGTCGAATTTTTCTGACACGTTGTGGCGATCCAGCTTACCCTTTTTTAAATGAAGTTTGCTAACATTGCACCGCGAAGTGTCTCATAAATTCCCGATGAAGCTTTCGCCTCTGCGGCCGTCAAACTCCCTGTCTTTCCAAGCTGAAAGCCATCGAACGATAAAAAAAGTAACATGTGGAATGACGAAGAACGAAGAGGACCATTTATTCGGACTGTAGACGAGCTATGCTTTACGGATGTGACAGAAGTTGTCGTATCGTTTTCGGGTGAACAAATTTGAAAAATACAAAAATACTGACGACAGTCCGACTCGAGTTCTGACGGACGGGTGTGCGACAGAGGTGAAGATGAAGAAGAGGGAGGAGGGGAATGAGGATGCGCTGTGTCGAACGTCGGAACGCGAAAGCGTCGCGGTTTCCGAGCTCTCGGAATAATGGGGCCCGACCCACATTTCACCAATCTACATGTGTTCGGTCTGGACTACACACCGGCAGGCAAAATTTAATCGTGTCGACGAGTATTCGTTCGACTAACGTTGAAGAGCCGAGGGACGAGAGAGAGAGAGCGGGCTTTGCAGCTATTTTATTACCGATAGGACGAGACTCTTGGCTCATTTATCTTTCAGGGTTTTTAGAATACCGCGGATTCCACAGTGTCCTCCAATACCACGAAGTGTCTCGGTTCGCCGGAGCGTTTTAGCACAGATATGCGACGTACACGAAGACTGTAATAAGTTACGTGGAGCGAGCACATTCTTCATGGATTAGCAGCTAAATACCAGACTTCAGACCGATACATTGTATCTAACAAATTTATGCAGCACTACCTCGAACTGTCTTAAATCAGCGAATGTCATTTTTTTTTTTTTTTTCATTTAAATAATCTTGACATTGTTATTTCATAATTTTAATCCACCGAACATTTTATTTTGACTGGAAAAGTACATTTTACATTTAATATACTGGATCTTGAAATTTGCATGCATTACTTACAATAATTGAGCATTAATGTACTTTTTCGTACAAATTCGTGTAAATTACAAATCTGTCGGCTGAAATTTATAAAAAATTTAATTAAAAATTAAAATTTCACTGTATAATTGCAACGCACATGAGTTTGAAATTTTAGAAACGGTTTATGTAAAAAAGCTTCCAATACCGTTCATTAATTTTCAAACAACATTTTTTACAGTGTAGTTTTAGGAAAACATGCGACGTAGAAGAAGGCTGTAATAAATTACGTAGAGCGAGCACATTCTTCGTGGATCAGCAGGTAAATACGAGACTTTAGTCCGATACATTGTATATTCTACCAAATTTATGCAACACTATCTCGAACTGTCTTAAATTAGCGAATGTAACTTCCCGTTAAAAAAAAAAGTTAACATTATTATTATTTTATGATTTTAATCCGCCGAAATTGTCATTTATCTGTCGTAACACAACGGCCAAAGTAGAACTCGAGAAGCAGGTCAATAAGAATGAATAGCGAATGTTACTTCTCATTAAAAAAAAAGTTACCGTTATTATTATTGTTATTTATCAGTCGTAACACAACGACCAGACAACAACTCAGAAGCGGATAAGGAGGAACGAATAGCGAAAGTCACTTCTCATTTTTTAAAAAATGTTACCATTGTTATCAATTTATCATTTTAATCCACCGAAATATGTATTCATCCGTCGTAACACACCAGCCAAAGAACAACTCGAACGTACGTTAGGAAGAATGAATCGGGAAAGTTTGCTTTAAAATATCTCATGTGTATTATCGAATGAAAAGCGAATATTTTCTCAGCGCTACGTCTCCCTCGTAGGGAACGTTAGGAGACGTGGTTTATTCGAGTTTGAGTAGTCGAAGAAAGAGTGAATCGGAGAAACTAGAAGAATACGTTGAGGGTTGGCCGGGGGGCTTGGGAAACGTGAATATCCGCACGTACATAATATAGTATTCCCTCTTCTCCGGCTCGGTTGAGAAACTGCGAGTCCGGGTACAATAGTTGCATGTTTCCAGCATCCATGTTACTGCATACACACACACACACACACTCCGCACTGCTACAGAAAACGTCTCGTCTCTCTACATTCTATTTAAAGTTTTATACTCTTCTCCATTCCGTCCAACTCCCAGTCCTCCCGCTCCCCGCTTCCTCCTTCTCTTGGGCAAATCTCGTCGTGCACACAGCAACGGGCTTACACTCGCTTTTCCATCCACCATTCATTTTTCCATGTTCCGCAACCATTCGTCCACGTCTCCGTCTCTACTTTTCCCTTTGCGCTCTCTACTCCGCGAACTCGCGTTTCCTCGCTTCCATTTCAATCTTCCTCTCTCTCCCTTCCTCGCTCACTCGCCGGATAGCTGAAGATCCTCCGCGCACCCATCTGGCCATCTTATCGAATCCTGACGGTGCTTCCGAGATATGAAATATCGAGAAGCCGCAGCGGCACGAAGTGAAAACTTGGCCGATCGTGCATCCCACCCCGTTTCCACCGCTCCTCCGGATGCCAACCTCGCCAGACTCCGCGGGTCGTTGTACATACACACACATATATATTTATATTCACTAGCAGGTTATCGTGGCTCGGGCGTATCGCGCTTTCGCTATGGACTATGCAATTTAAAAACCCGGAATTTAGATTCTCGGAGATTCACCGGAAATACGTCACTTCCGGTTTGAAAATCTCATCCTTCGACTGGAAGTGACGTATTCCCGGTACGACGTCATTTCTGGTCCAAAAGTGAGATTTCCGAACTGGAAGTGACGCATTTCCGGTCGAAAATAAGTTATTTTTTTTTAGAGCTTCACCGAAAGGGGGGGGGGGGCTGCAATAAACAGACAAACAAACACACACCTTTCTAAAATATGTATAAGAAGATAGATAAGATATAGGGGAGAGCGGGCCAAAATGGCACAGCGGGACAAAACGGGATAATGACACAAAACGCAATTTTCCCATAAATTTTGGATGGTGGCGATGGTGGTACGTGGGGCAAAAGGGGCTTGAAAATCCGGATGTATCGTTGGGACAAAATGGGGCATTGGAAAATTGAGTTTCGCCTTCACTGTTCCATTTTGCCCCGGTTTCCCCTATTAGATGTGTACGACGAAAATATGTATAAGATATAATACTGTCCATCGAATCTCGAAAACTCTAACGCTCCTCACCGATTCTCATTTCTTCTTTATATCTCGGGGTAGGTGTACGCAAACCTTGTACACCCGCACCGGTAAGGTGGATATCGTCGATCGTCCGTCGGATCGGGGTGACAACGAAGATTAAACGAGAAAAGTACGAACAGCGTGCTTCCACACCGGCCGGACGATGTACAATGACACGAAAACCCCAGAGGGTCGACCACGGAAGGGTTGTAAAATAAAATGAAAGGAAAGATGATCGAGAGACGAAGAGATTTTGAAGAGGGTAAACTCGGGCAAAGTTTGAAGAAGCGGATGCAAAAAAAGGTGTTAAAAACAAAAGAGCAAAAATAATGTAACTTGTCGTGTTCCTCGCGCTGTCTCGCCTGCGGCCGAAAATTGCAACACGGTGGCTCGCGACCTCCGTTGCTGGGACAAGGCCGAATTTTCCTCAACAATCTGGTAGTTCGCAAATATTTTTTATGGAAGACTGTGATTGGCTCGCCTCTGGAACCGCACCCAGTCGTTCAACTACCTCGATTACACAAAGGTAAAAAAAAAAAACAATGATTTTCAATTTTTCTTTTACTGTCAGCGACCCAACGTCAATGATTTCCAATCACTTATCGCCACCGATCACCACACCGAGTCGAAGCAGAATCGGTAATTTCTTTTTCCTCCATTTCAGCGCCATCGATTTATAGTTCAACCGTTAGGTCGCAGTCGTGGGGTACTTTTTTACCATTAGCAAAAAAACAGCTTCGCCCCATAGGTAACCCAGCATAATATAGGGTCGGGTCTCTTCAGTCGCTCGGAGAGTAACGCGGTCTGAGAGCCGGGCTCGTAAAACCGCACACTTAATTTGCCTTGCAAAATGTAGCTTCTCTCGGTAAACGTGAGGGACGGCTGTGCACGAGGGGGGGGGGGGGGGGAGAGGGGGGGGGGGTGGACTGAGAGGGATTGGAGAAACAGGCTCTCGGCCGAGCGGGGATCAGAGAAGGAACGACGGGGAAAGGAGTCGGAGGATGGAGAAGCGAAGGAAAAAAAGTAGCGTAGCAGAACGGACCGTGAAGGGTGTCGGTAGCGACGGAAGTGGAAGTCGCCCCCCCGGGCGGCGGCTATATTTTCCCTCCTCCGGCTCCTTCCGTCTTCCACCCCCTTCGCCAAAGGTATACCGTTGCGAAGAATCGAGTGGGGGCGAAAGTCGAAAAGAGCGTGTACGAAAGAAAGACGCAAAAAGTGTGAAACTCGCGCGAGGGATGGAAGAGGAATGGCCCGAAGCTTTCGGTCGGTATAAAAGACAGAAGGGGGGGAGAGAGAGAGTGAGGGAGAGAAACATAGCGATGGGGGGGTAAAACGGAAGAGGAAAAGTGTGCTTAAAATATTAACGCCGAAGGCGCTTGCATGGAGGGTTCTTTGTTTCACGGTGCTGGAGAGGGTAGTACAGTTCGGTACCCGACGTGTACCAAAGCCCCGGCTGTACCGTCGGGCGGGAGGGAGAGAAAAAGAGCCCGCGGGAGATGGAGAGAGCCGCCGCGGACTGGCGGTGAAGCTTCCGGGAAGGAAAGAGAGAAAAAAAAAAAAAGAATGAAAAAGTGGAAAAAGCTCCCAACACGAAAGCGAACAGGGGGGCACAACGGAGGGACGGAAGAGCGAGAGCTGAGCGAATAACCTGCCTCAGAGCGGCGTAAAATAATATATGAAATATGCACTGCGGTTGTTCTACAGAATTTTCTCCTATAAAAGTTTTCTCTTTTCAACGGTGCCGTGGCCCGCTGCTGGTCGTGATGGTGGCGCTGGCGCTGCTTCTGGCGTTTCTGGCACCGCACCACCACCGCTACAACCGCACGACCCTCGTCCTCGTCGTCGAGTTTCACGTTTCCGGCTTCTCACTCTGAAATACGTGGTTTCGAGAGAGGCTGAGAGAAGCGAGCCACGCTCGTTGGGGGGCGGGGGGGGGGGGGGGGGGGGGGCGCTAATGAAAAACCTTGAATTTTCCATGAAGGAATTACGCTGTCTCGGCTCCTTCCGCGTCTCTCCCTAAACCAGCCCCGTCCGTCCCGCGTAGTCTCATTCCACACTCGTTCTCCCTCCGCCGCCGCCCGCTGATCTCTAACCAGAAAAACGCTTTTTCCAAGTCACGAGCGGGCTTTCTCTCTCGCCCGGTCCGTCGCTTCGCTCACATTCTGTCTTCGCGTTTGATGGGATTTTTTCTTTTCAACGGTACGCTCGGGGAGATTTTCCCCGTTCCGTCGCAGGTCTCCGCATGGGCGGCGAATGGTACTCGGGGAATTTCGTCGCGGACGTGCGGTGAACGACATCCCAGACATTTTTGCGATAATAGATTTCACGAGGGTGCGGATTCATTGTCCCTCGAAGAGAGCTCGTTCGTTTGAATCTGTGATATTTTTTCTTCCTTTTTTTTTTTAGATATCTTTTTCCGTGGATAGAATAGACGACAGACGTGACGTTGATGAGAACGGGCTTGTCCGTTGTTTCGTTTGGTGCCAGAATATAACGTGTATATCGATTCCAAGGTGATCGACCTGATGTGGCCTGACAGAAACAGTCGGTAGGAAGTTGTCTTGAATAATTGATACGCGGACGGGGCTATAGCCCTAGATGGAGGCGGTTTCAGCACGTCCAAGCTCTTCCGACTCGTCATTATTTCTCGGGTACCCTCTGCGCTTTACCGTAATAGACGTAACTGCGGAAGAGTCCCGAAGCGAGCGCCCGGGCGGAGGGGGATTGATGTAAAACACGTACAGAATGGAAAACCACCGGGTGAATAGAAAACAATTTTTCAAGTGCAGCCGCGGGTGCGACGTCCGACGATGTATCGACTTTGCTGTAACCTATGAATAAGGGAACGATGGAAAAAAAAAATCGACCCTAAAGCGTAAACGAAGGAAAAAGTCCACGCCACATTTGCTACACGCTGATATTGCGTGTAGCAAAAGTGTCCCAAGGGTAAAGGCCTGGGAAGGCCTGGAATAGTGTAAATCCGCTGCGACAAACTATGAGGGATCGATCGCCAGTGATTGACCGGTGAAAGGTATTAGCGAAGGAAGTAAGAAATAAGGCGCAAAATAATTTGCACATCGCTTCTCCCCATTTATTACAATGTTGCGCATAGTTTTGTTCTGCGAGAAAGTTTGTTAATCGATTTTGGCTTCGTCACAGAGGAAGGCCATGCGCAACATTGGAGTAAATGAGGAAGTCATGTGCAAATTAATTTGCACCTTTTTTCGTGACATAAAAAGATTTCTACGTGTCATGAAATTGAAATCGTCAAAATTTATCGCAAAATTTATTGGAAAGAGCAAACTGTAAATCTATTCTTCACCGCTGATTCCAAAACTTTAACTCATTCCACTCTTAGCGTGATATTTTATTCGGAAAGTCGTGTCAGGCGTAGAAAACAAATTTTTCAAAAATTTCGAAATCCCATAAAATTTAAACGGTTAAATCAATTTTCGCATAATTTAGAACGAAGCATTGTATGGTATTAGTCCATTCCCGTATCAAATTTGAGCTCGATACCTCCATGTTTACGCGAATTAAACCGTTTTTAGTAATTTTTCAAACAAAATCAAAATCCCATAAAATGTGATCGCTTGGATAGATTTCGGCTACATTCAATACCAAAGGTTTTTGATAATATCGTACGTGCTTGCATTTTTAGGATAATCGCTGAAAAATTACGCAAGTTAGAGCTATCAGATGTAAAAAAAAAAGTTCATAATAGCGTAAATTCTCGAAGCGAGCCGAGTTATAGCAGTTTTAAACGATGCAAATCGTTTATCGATGCATCGATGCATCGTTTAAAGTTTTAAACGATGCAAATCTTTCACACACATACACACATCCGGACGTCAGCTAAAAATCGCATTTCTCGACGCTTTAGACTATTTCCAGTATTCTGCAATTCAAATCTCGTTTCTTTTTTTTTTTTTTTTTTTTACAAAAACATAACTTCCTCAATAAGGAATCAAAACTCTATACCAACAACTCCTGTCGAAAAAAATATCATTAGCAATTCGGTATCCGCATAACCAACAGCAGAAGCAAAAGTCGGAAGAAAGTTGGCGAACATCGTGGCAGAACGTACATTTTTTATGAATATTGTTCTCGAGACAATGAAACAAAAAAAGTGTACACGGTTCCGTTTTACCCCTACCTCCCCTCCGCACGTACGAAAGTATCAGGAAAGAAAAGGAGTGAACTCCAGTGTCGTCGGCAGTATTGCCGTGCATAAAATATACAACTTTCATACATCCGCAAAGTCATCTCTATGTATATAGAATTTTACGACGCGAAGTGCGCACACAAACTCAGAACACAGAGTGGGGTTGGACGAGTGCGCCCGTCTCGTAGCCCGCGAGACCACGAAATATTTGAGTTGCTCAGGCAAACAAGTAAATGTAAACGGCGCGTTTACATTGACGTTTACTTTTCTCCCTCCCAGCGGAGGGGGCGGAAGAGGGGGAGCCCTCCGGGTATCCGGTAGAGTCGGGCAATGGAAGGCCGGAGGGTCGAAGGAGAGGCTACGGGAAGGAGGAAGAGAACGGGGCCGTTGGAGTAGTGTTGACGTCGACGGCGTCGGTGGTGGAGGAGGATGACGAGAGGAGGGCCGCAGGAGAGGAGAGACATAGCCGAGTCGACTAACCGTCAGGCAAATATTGACCGAGCGGGATATTGCTCCCAATGCTTGTTTGTTTATTTCAATCCCCGTGACCGATGGTCCCTGTAGGAGGTTCAACGTGAATGTGAGAGCTCCGACGGGGCACGAAGGTTGCCGGAGGACGGAGGGAGGAGCGTACAGAGCTGAAACTGTAGCGTGCATACAGTGGAGGCATTGAGGGATATACGGCGTCGCACAGCTGTGGCTAAAGGGTAAAACTGGTCGAGCTGCCAAGGCGGTATAAATACATGCACGTCGACGTGGAAGCCCCCTTGATGGCGGGAGACACAGGGATATATCCACGTGCGGATAAGAGTGCGAAGAAAGGAAGAGCGGAGAGGAAGGCGTCCTGGGACGACATCGGCCTTCCATTGCCGCGAGACAGGTAAATTGGCTGTGTGGATTCGTGTGGGAGTCGCGGTCGAAGCATTGTTTGTGTTTGCACTGTGCTCGAGTATAATATCGCATAGAGAAGTACCGTGCAGAGTACGACACTGCATAAGCATTGACGAGGGAGAATCGGGGGTGGGTAGGTCGAGCGAGACAATTGTCGGCTCTCTGATCTGACAACGAAGTACAGTTCTTGACGGGCTCGTGTCCTTCGTCTCGTGGGATGCGATGCGAGTGGCGATGTTTGTCGGAGGGCCAACGAGCACGGGTCACCCTAGTTTTGAGGGGATATTAGCGAGTTTTGATGACGTTGATGCGGGAGGGCTAATACAGGGCTGTTGCGTGTGAGTCCAGGGAGGATGGGAAAGAGCGACGAGGGAGTAGGTGATAAACTCGGAATGGCTTTGAGCGTGGAAACTAAAATTGAAGATCCTTTTGGATGTACACTGGTGTTCAGGAATGCCTGGTTTTTCTGATTTCTCTATCTTGCTGGATTTCTTGCTTTGTAGTAACGGAGTCGAAGATAAACAACGAGACATCCAGTATGACATCCAGTATGACATCCAGCAAGACGCAAGGAAAGCCAGGCATTCATAACCAGCAGTGTACAAAAGTGCCTGGTTTGAAATGAAAGTTCGTCGGCGGCCAATGGACTAAAATTCGCCTTTGACGTGCATGAAATAGCGATGATTCGTTTGTAGAGCTGGGGATTATTGGAAGGGTTGAGAGGGGTAAAGAGAAAGGGGCTGGAAGCAATCGACAGTCACGTTATAGTGCTATAAAGCCCGCCGTGAATGCTCGATTAGGCGCTCAAAGTGACCAAGTCACGAGGAATGATCGCGGGGTATACATGAAAATAAACACGCGTTGGAGCTCGACACCCGTCGGTGGAACCGTCGATTGACGATGTACAAGGGAGAGAATGTGGGCAGGCGAGGGAGACAGAGGAATACACACGTAACGGTGTACACAGGCATGCATAATACCTATAGAACAGCCACGAGAGTTACATGTGTATTTACTGTACGCCCATGCGCGTACAGGTGCAATTGACGACTAATAGTGAGCGCGGCGTTCACGAATTCGCGCATTAGTCGCGCCCGATTCGGCGCAGAGCGCGCACCGATCTATCTGCGTGTACCTGTTACGTTGCTATACACCCAACGGTATAGTATCAACACGCCTACGCGGAAAATATTTATTTATTTATTTATTTATTTATTTGTTTATTTATTTATTTATTTATTTATTTATTTATTTATTTATTTATTTATTTATTTATTTATTTATTTATTTATTTATTTATTTATTTATTTGTTTATTTATTTATTTATTTATTTATTTATTTATTTATTTATTTATTTATTTATTTATTTATTTATTTATTTATTTATTATTGTAGTATTGTAGTGTAAGCCCTTTTCACATCGATATAGACATGTACAAGAAGTGTACAGTGCGCTATTATGCCATATAAAGCGTTTGCAATGCTACGATCAGCTAAAGCCACGGTCGCAAAAGTTAGTTTACGTATACGTGTTAATGTGTAAGGCGTGGCTCATCCTGTTGTCATGCTGTTGTGCTCATAGTTGGAGTAAGATAATAAATTTATCAAGTCCAAGTTCAGCAGAGGTTATCGATGAGTCGAGCCATGGTTTCCGTCAGCACCAGCACATCATAAATTGTAAAACAATAACGTAAGAGATATACGAAGATCCACTAGTTTTGGCACGAGTCCACGTGTGTTTTGCTAGTAGATTCGCGGACGTCTCAGTATTTTTTTATTTTTTTTTTAGAATTTAGTTCAAATGAAATATCGTATTTATCTATCGAACACTTGCGATTTGCGGCCGACACTGCTGGGTGAAGTTAAGAAAAAGTTCAGAAAAAGTCGGCATGAAAAGTTCATGCGAACAGAAATTATAGAAATAAAAGTACACTCTGAAAAAAAAATCTAAATATAATGTACAATTGTGATAAAAAATAAATATACTTTTCATTGAAATCGAAGCATATAATAAAAAGTTGAAAATTGAAATTTTCACATCGTTTTCTCATAAAAGTTGCAAATTGAAATTTTATATCGCTTTCTCATAATGTTCCTTTATTCGCGAAGCTTCTTCTATGAGGAAGCATTGTCTGTATTTTTGGCGTTATACGTCTGTGTATAAAAACTTCCAGTCCGATGCATTAAAGTTCACCCCAATTTTTTTTTCACCGGGTAACACGTTGTCCCCCCGACACGCCGCGCACTCTTTCCCACCGAAGGGGCACAGCGTCTCATTTTTCCTTCCTCATTACCATCATCACCCTATCTCGACAATCTTATTTCTGTCGTCCAAAATTATGCTCATAGTAGATATACCTCTTCCCAAGTGCCGTTCGTACCGGTGCCGATCATCGCCGTCTTCGCAGCCGCTACCGGTTACGAGCGCTATGGGAAACCGAGGGACGAACTCGAAGGGCACGTGTAACCCGGTGCGTTCCCGGTGCCCCGTCCAACGGCGAGTCACGCTTACACCTTGTAAACCCGTTGAACGTCTACCCAACAGAAACGATTAAGCTTAATTAATAACCGCTAATCTACACGCGTAAAGGATCGGTCGCGCGTCGGTCCGGCGCTCGTCGCCTCGCGCTCACATTGTAGACAGTAGGAGTATATTATAGTCGGAGTTATGCTGTAGCGTATACATGTGTGTATGTGTATATGCAGGATAATGCGAAGGGGACCGGCGTCCCTCCGGCAGCGTGGGCGTAACGCGGCCGAGAACGAGACGGCCGAGCGACCGGCCTGATCGTTAATTACTCGGTGATTCATTAGCGGGACGACTTTCCGCGCGCTCCCTCTGCTCCCTCCCCCCGAGTGGTGAGATATCGTCCGTTTCCTCTATCGGGAATCTCGAATCATCGCTTCTTTCCCTCGGATCCACGCACACTCTCGAACAGCACTCTGTGGTCTCCTTCGTCGTCTTCTTCTTCTTCGGGAGTTTCCCTCTCCTGCTGTCGCTCGATAAATTTATCGGTGCCGAAAGAGCCCGAGAATCTCGAGAGGGAATCATTCGGTAATAGTTCTCCTTACAAATCTTAGCCCCGCCCTCTACCCGGGCTATCTAATTTCGGCGCTCGTTAATTCACTCAACCCGGCGTTTAAGGTACAAACATATATCGGTTCCCCGATTTATTTCGCCGATTATAGGCTCGTACCGTTCACCCTCGTCGACCATTTTTTTTAACCTGTTCATCGGTTTCATAATTATTCTCATTGATTTCTTATTTGATCGTTTTTTTTGCTTCCTCATAGAGGAAGCTTTGTTTTAGTGAAAAACATTTTTTTTTTACCAGAATTTAATGAAAACGTGTTCAGAGTGTTCCAAAACATCGAAAAATCACATTTAGAAAAAAACGTCCGGATGGATGTGTGTATGTGTGTATGTATGTGTGAATGAGACACGAAAAATTCAAACGGCTATAGCTCGGGAATGCCTCAACCGATGAAGCTGAAATTTTACACACAGTATGTGTGATCAATAGTCAACGTTTGGTCAACATTTCATCGAAAAATGTTCACTTGTTTTGTTTTTGTACGGCATTCTTAATTTCTTCAAAAAAGATTGTTCGCGCTCTAGCGTTTACAATTTTTGAGGTACCCGGCTAAAAAGTTGTACACGAATGGAATATGATCGCCCGACGATCCATATAAAATTTTGGGAGAATCGATCGAGCCGTTCAAATTTTGTCACTTTGAATTATTCGAATTTCATGCAATTTTCCTTCCTCTTAGAGGAAGCTTTTTTATGGTGAAAGAAAAAATTTCGAGATTTTTTTCTTTTTTCGAGACGCATTTTTTTGCTTACTTTTTTCACAAATTCCTCCGCTCCGAACGCGAGAGCCGAGAGATTGCGCATTAGCAGTTTTTCGTCGTAAGGAGGAAACAATGCGGTGAGCGAAATCGCTGACGCGCTCGAATGCTAGGGTTGTCTGGTGGTTGTAGAAGCGAGAAAAATGTGGATGGAGCAGAGTCGTCGAGGGGGTTGGGAAGAGCCGCTCGCGGAGAAGCTCCTGTCACGCTCGAACGACGATTTTCCCGCTGAAATCCCGGCGAGAAATCCACCCTCTTCGCGCTCGCCGATCCAGCAGCTATTCCCACATCCGACAAGCCGAAACGGCGAGCCGTAAGCGGGAAAACGGCGCGGAAAGAGTCGAACGAGCGTATCGCCCCTCCGACCGTGCTTCGATACCTCCTTATATCTGTCATACGCTTAGCCGTATACGAGCTTTACTGTATTTCGCTGTATGCCCGCTACGGTATTTTAGTGCGCAACCCTATCTCCCTCCTCAGCGCTCCTCCCGTCATCTCGACCTCCCCGTCGTCGTCGTGAATCCGAAGTGGACCGTGAAGCGTATCGCTCGCGATCGATTTCGCACTTACTTTTTCCGTTTTTCTTTCCATTTTTTTTTTTTTTTTTCTTTGCTTTTTTCACCCTCCTACGACTCGCCGTCTATAACCTCGTCCCGTTTCGACACGACTTATCGTCGGTACTTTGCGCGGTCGCACCACCGAAGTTTTTCCGGATCGTCGGAGCCGACAAGCTCGGACCCCACTTTGTACTTCGGTCAATTTATTAGCCGGAATAATCGCGAGTCTCGCGATCGCACACTCGGCCGACACGTAAAACCCATATAGATATTTTTTTTTTTTCTCTCTTCACCCTGACAGAGTTTATTCACGGTTAGTTACGACACTGCGCGGGACCCGGCGAATAATTCGATCCAATGAACCGTGTCGTTTTTTTTTTTTCTCTGCGGATAAAAAAAAACCACCCGTTACGCCACACACCCCCGAGAAGCTCGTAAGAAATCGCTTCGCGTCTTCCAAAGCTTGTCCGCCACGACGAACGGAGAACAAAAAAGGATTTATCGACTCGATAAACCGTCTACCGGTGGTCCCGACGTCCTATCTTCGGCTGCGCAGTCATATGTCCGCGTGAACCTTTTACCGGATAAAAATGACTGTCTAACATTTTTTTTTTCCACACATGCGGTATTGGCTGCACATCGCAACTGAACAGTGTGCCTCTTCTGGAGATATGAGCGGTAAACGTCACCGGTAATTTTACCGTAAAAGATGTGAAGTGATGGATTCATAGCGTATAAGTATCCGCCGAAAGTCGCTGGTGAAGAAACTATTTACCGGTTGCGGATAGACAGAGAGGGGAATAAGGGCGTGCGTTAACGCGAGTTCGATAAGAACAAGACGAGCAGTTCGATCGATGAGTCTGTGGACTCGAGACATATGTGTTGTATCAGAAAAAATTAACCGTTTATATATATTGTGCACAGTATTCCTTAAACTATTATTATTAAACTATTATTATTAAACTATTATTATTAAACTATTATTATTAAACTATTATTATTAAACTATTATTATTAAACTATTATTATTAAACTATTATTATTAAACTATTATTATTGTGCACAGTATTCCTTAAACTATTATTAAAAATAAACCGGATATATATTGTGCACAGTATTCCTTAAACTATTGTTTTTTTTTACTTCACTTTATTCCGATGACATTTTTACCCTTACAAAGACCACGTTGGTGATAAAATCATATCGTCTCATAGTGATTTAAAATAGCAGCCATGGTTTCGAAAATTGTCTGAATTTTTTTGAAAAATGTTACGATAATCTTACAAAAAATAAAATAAATGGTTATTGGTAATTTCACAACCACAAAGGGGAAGCCTTTACCATCTTTCAACTGGTAATTTCCTATTTAAACAGGTGGTTTTTATACGTTTTGACGGTGAATTTCCCAAAACATTCTATGACCGGTAATTTCACACCTAGCAGATGATTTTTACCACTTTTTACTGCGAATTATGAGAACCTTTCCTGACCACAGTTTCACAACACAAGGTGATGAGAAAACAAATTACTTCGCAATACGGTGGAAAATACGGTAATTTTACGAAATATTAAAATACCCCTATCTGCACATTGGTATGTTTACACATCTATATTTCACCCTCTTCGCACGCTGTGTGCCCCGTTCGCGCCTGCGCCCGAATGTGTGCTCTGCACCGTGCAGTAGGTACAGCGGGACGACCACTTGATTATGTCAGTTAGGTTGGACGGCCACGTAGCCTAGCAGCGGCTCAATTCCGGCTATGAGGCAAAGCAGCCACCGCAATGTACCGCGATCATGCCCCCCCTTCCGCTTTCTCTTCTTCATCCCCTCGGTATCGTAGCTGGGCAACCTCCCTCGTTTCAGTTGCAGCTACGTGCGAAGCCGGCGCGAACCGATGCCCCCCCGCCCCTCGGCCCTTCCGATGCTCCTCTTCATCCCCTTCACGATTCCACGGCCAGCCGGCCCCGTTGGAACGGGAATAGCGTGCAGCAATAGTGGCGGCGTGCAAAGCTAGTTCGCCGGCAGCGAACCCTCCCCTATCGCTGTATCGCTATTGCGAACAAGAGACCGAGGGAGAGAAGGAGAGCAGGGTCGTTGCAGCGGACGAAGCCACACCAACGTCGGGGTGCGAGAGTCCCGGTACGGAGAGTACGTACAGCATTGAACAGCACCAGCCGGAGTAGCAGCCTCGCAGGCACTAAACGTAATTAAACGGATAGTTTCCGCATTAGCCGCGATTGGATAATCATTCATCGATTATCTCGGATCCGAACGGTGACAATGCACACCCTCCACCCTCCCGCGCTACGGCGAGGCCCGGGCGCCTATAGCGAAGGAAGTCGTATAGCTCTCGGATAAACGTTAGACACGTTTGGGGCACGACGGTGCAATCGATAGAATTCTCTGCGTGGAAAAAAAAGAAAATCCATTCCACGGGGCGCAGGATAAAAGCGGTCCGGATGGTCCATCGCCATTAAAAGGATATATATATATTTGTTTATTGATGTTCCGTTCCAGGTATACCCCTTAGGGATTTTTACCATAGCTCCCCCTCTTAGCCTAACTGTGTACCTATTCTAACACTTTCCTGCCCCAGCACTTCGCTAACCCACTCTAATTCCGTGCATCCGTAGCCAACTTACTCCCCCTAACTGTACCGCATTCACCGAGGTCACAGGGAAACTGCGGAAAACCCATTTCGGTACAGCTGGCGATATTCTACCGACTGTTCTGGTACTTGCACTTAAGTAACGCAAGTGCAGACACCATAGCCTCAGTAGAATCAGCCTCCCCATGGAGGTTTTGCCGATCGAACGAAAATGGCCGATCAGCGGGCAGTTGGACAGTTGATGCATGACCTTACGAACTATTGGTCGCCCAATTTTCGGCCAACGTTTGGTCAAGAATCAGGTCGCCATTGGTTGGTTGTGCAATTTGCGGCCAACGCTCGGCCGAGTGTTGACTCTCCAATTCTTGGCTTGTCGTTCGAGATCAATTTTGCCAGTACTCGATACATCAGTACTCAAGAACTACCCAGCGATCAGGACTTCAAGTCCTTGATACTTCAATACGTACTTCAAGTACTTAGGGTATTTGCCCAGCTCTGCCGGGTAATGCGCCAGGCCGTGCGCCGCCAAGTGGTCACCCATCCAAGTACTGACCGCGAGCGGTACTGCTTGAGTTGTGTGAACGCCGACCGTGCATCCATCGCTCTCGGTCGATTCAAAAGGACACACACATTATTTCGGGCCCCGTTCGCAAAACGTTCCGTCGATACGAAAGACGCCGGAACTTGCACTGGCTGCAGTGACTTCGGTGATTTCGATTAAGGAGCTGAGAGGGGTGGATCGTGTCGATTGCCTTTTCTCCCCGAGCGGAGTGCGTTATCCAACCGACTGACTGTCGTACACTCGTCACTGGCATCAGTGCCAGTTCCTCTGTCTCCCATTGTACTTCGCCGACCTACTTTCATTCCCATTCAACAACGTTCACCCGTCAATTCGGCGCACAAGCCCCCATAGGCCCCGAAAACTGTATAACAGGTACGGCTCACCCTCCCGACAGCTGTGACGAGATTGGTGGGATCGGCTCGTCGAAGACCCGGACCAGAGAGAGCCCTCGCCCCGCGCGATGTAGCTCGTAAACAGGCCATAATAATTCAATTCAACGTGTAACAACGCCACAATCAAAGTGATATAGGATTTGGTCGAATGAAAGAGGGATAAAAGCGTCGGTTTGCGTCACTGCGGCAGACACTCGGCCTCTCATCGGTGAGAGAGCCCATGGGAATGAGACGAGGGGGAATCCCTCGTGGAGGGAAAACGTTGAAGTGAGAGTGTAAGAGGGATGTAACCACCCCCCCCCCCCCCCCAAAGTATCCCTATTCATGGAGGCATAAAGGGCGGGTTGATTGGCGTCTGAATTTAGAAAACTCGTTCGCTTAAGCCGCGGGCCATCTCCCTTGACAAGAAGACCGCGGACGAGAAACCATATACTTTCTTGACTTACGGCTCGGGACAACGGGAGCCGGGCACTGCGGAAGATAAACTTTTTCTCGCTTGGCTTCATCTCCACTCGCTTTTCCTATCTTCGCATTAGACGCTTTGGAGCATTACGTCGGGACCTTGTCGGGGCCTTGCGGAGCCTTATCAGTCAGGGCCTCAGGAACTTATCAGGAACTTATCAGGCCTTATCTGTCAGAGTCTTATCAGTCGGGGTTGTCAGGGCCTGATGAAACTCTCTAAAGTTTCTACCTGGGGTTGCACCTCCGACGCAGGGTTTACGGTTTAATAATAATAATAATTATTGTTATTATTGTTATTTTATTATGATTTTTTATTATTTTATTATGATCAGGATCGAATACTCAGGAAAATGAAGATTTTTATTATTTTATTATTTTATTATGATCAGGATCGAATACTCATGAAAATGGCCTGATTGCACTTTCGTCAGAATTTCGTTATCGAGACTTGTTCTATGTTGTGCGAACCGGGGGCGTGATTTTCTCACGCGTTCACGCACGCACGCGAAATTCCTCGAGACTCGGAGGGGGGGGGTTTAGATTTTGGAGATATACGCATACCTACTCCGGTAGTGTAAATTTTGCGGGGAGATGGGTACGGGATGGGTCGCGTGTGCACTATGACGTGCGCGAGAGACCGCAGAGAGCGAGTTCAGCGGGATATACTCGTGCACTCGTGCGTGCGAAATAATCTCGCGGACGGGCTGCTCTGCCGCCGCTGCTCACTCGGACACCCCGGGTAAAGGATAGAGCGAAGTCATGCGGGAATCCACACGGTGCGGTTCGCAGTTATGCAAAAGGGCCAGTGTGCGTCATGAATTATGTAAGCGTGAACCGAGCAGAGCGCTGCTGTGGGCAAGCTCTCTCTATCCCGCTGAGAAACTCCGCCAGGGATAGAAGAAAAGCAGAGAATGCGGGTATAGCAGAAAAGCAAAAAAATTAAAAAAAAAAAACGATCGTAGCTACGAGGAATTATATAGGTGAACGTTCCCTAGATCAGACGCCTGTCCAGTGGGGAGTGACGCAGTGCACAGGTGCACAGGCCTTGAGAGTGCCGGATAGTAAATTGAAAATCACTACACTGAGAAAAGAATTACATGTTACAAGCAACAATGCTGACTTTTTACTACAAAAAATCTTTCCCAAGGAGAAGGTCTACATTTTGTAGTTACGACAATGCCAAAAAATCATGGTCGCAAGCATAATTATAGTTTAACCAATTGAATATGTATTATCAGACATTATCTGTATAGACACTCCCCCTGGGAACTATTTGTTATAGTAGGAAATATTAAAATAATCAATTTATTAATCAATTTATTAATCAATTTATTAATCAATCTATTAATCAATCTATTAATCAATCTATTAATCAATCTATTAATCAATCTATTAATCAATCTATTAATCAATCTATTAATCAATCTATTAATCAATCTATTAATCAATCTATTAATCAATTTATAAATCAATCTATTAATCAATCTATTAATCAATCTATTAATCAATCTATTAATCAATCTATTAATCAATCTATTAATCAATCTATTAATCAATCTATTAATCAATCTATTAATCAATCTATTAATCAATCTATTAATCAATCTATTAATCAATCTATTAATCAATCTATTAATCAATCTATTAATCAATCTATTAATCAATCTATTAATCAATCTATTAATCAATCTATTAATCAATCTATTAATCAATTTATTAATCAATTTATTACATGGGCTAAATTTCCTAATTGCTGAATTACGTAAGCATGAATCGAGCAAGGCGTTGCTGTAGTCACCCTCTCTCTCTCGATGAAGAACTCTGACAGGCATACAAGAAAATAAGAGAATGCGGGCATAGCAAAAAAGCAAAAAAAAAAAAAAAAGAAATCCTCCTATGTACGAAGGTTTATATAGGTGAACGTTTCTCAGATCTGACGCTAGTCCAGTGCGCAGGTCTCGAGCGTGGTGCGCAAGCCTCGAGTGTGCCGGATAGTAAATCTTAAATAATTATTTTCATAATTAATGATAAATTTATTAATAAATTTGTTCCTTGGACCAAATTTTCTAATGGTTGAATCCTCCGCTCACGGGATGAAATTTATTCCGCTGCATGGGCAAAATTTTCCAACGGTTGAATTTTAGCTCAGCGAACGGAGTTTACTCCGTTCCATGGGCTAGATTTTCTAACGGCTGAATTTTATGTCTCATCGAATGGAACTTACTCCATTCTAGCCGCGTAAGCGATGATTTGGTCTGGCGAGCAGATTTTTTTTTTTTTCTCTCTCTCTCTCTCTCTCTTTCAAAGATCTGCATCGATCCGATCTGTTCTGCACGCATTCGCCGCTAATTAATGTTTCCTGGAGGGGATCCCCCTATCTCCGACCCGCGTGTACCCTCCTCTTTTTTATCTCCCTCGTATAGCGCTCCTCTTTTTATTTTCTCCGGCTATCAATTTCTCGGAGTAGCACGCCGCCTGATTCACAACTGGCTTCGTTCATACGTTTTTTTTTTTTTTTTTTTTTTTTTTTTTTTTTTTTTTTTTGCGACCATCTACTTTTGTACATCCTTCACGCACTCCCGACGTCCCCGGTTGCTCGAATTCTTTCCGCGACGAGAGTTCGAGGAACTCTCGAGTTCGAGCTGCCTTTTTTTCTCCCTCATCTCCCCCCCCCCCCCTCTCCTCTGCCCCCTCCCCCTCTCACGCCTCGTCGACGTCTCGGTAAACTCGAGGCCGTCGAGCTGAAAAGATTAAAAAAAGTTTTTAAAGTAAGGTGAAATGTTACAGGCTCGAAGAGAGAAGAGCTCGGGGTCCGGAAAGGTAGAAAGTATATACGAGGGAGAGCGGGCAAAACGCGAGAAATATTATAACGATGGGGGGTGTAAAACGAGAGGACTGCACGAGGGGAGGGCTCGAAATAAGTTTTAAGCCCGAAATCTGCCACCCTTCCTTGCCCGTTAGCTCGAGGGTGACGCTGGGAACAAATTATGATCCTTTTAATTTTAGAATACTCGATTTTGCACCGGTATGGTCGAGACCGAATTTACTTTCGCTCCAACTTGTCTCCCCCACGATCTCGGCATAGAAAAAAAATAAAAAAAAAAAAAAACAAACGGTGGCAGTAAAAATCGAAAGAAATTGGAACTGGTATAAAAAAGACGGTGAGATAAGAAGCGACGTGACTGGGCTGTAAAATATCGATCCCGTGTAACGGGCGAGAGATTCAAACGTTGCCGCATGCCTCGAGTATGTAAAAAGAGGCTGACAAGGTTCTATAAATACCGTCTTTGGTGTCCCCGAAGAATTCGTGGATCAGCCGAGATCTATTCAATGTGGCCAATTCGACACACACTACGTGGCACAATTTTTTTTTTTTTTTTTTTTTTTTTTTAATATACGTAGGCCGTATATAATGTGAAACGTATCAGAAAACGTACGTCGTTCTATCGTCGAATTAATAAACCTTGTACTCAACGATAGATACTTAAAAACGAATGATACAACATTTTTGAGATAGGAGACAAATATAAAAAAAATACTCATAGTTTTTTTTTTATTCTCCAAGCCGTGCGTTTGATATTAAGCCATGAAATTTAACTTCATCGAGCTAAAGAACTCCGGTCGATGGCATATTGACAATGTCTGTGTGAGTGTTGTAATTACTGCGAAAAGAGACGTGCAGCTATTGGATAAAACTACACGATATTGTCAATAAATGCACTTCTACTACTTATTTTTTTATTGAATTTATTATTGAAAAATTATAAACATTTTCTAAATTAAGAGGCAAATTTCGAGAAAAAAAATACTCCAACTATTTTATTTTTATTTTTGCTCTCCAGGTATCCTAAGTTCCATGTAGCATAGCGGAGTGGATTTCGATCCTAAATCACTCCCATACGCTACAATCTCCAGATTTCAGATTTCATAGCATATAGAAGTGTATTTCGATAACCCTACGTTCGACATCAATCCATGAAAATCAATTTTCTCACTAAATTTATTACAGAAACAAGAAAAACCGAACGACGCTCCGTAATTTTTTTTTTTGCAATCGTTCAGCTCGATAACAATAAATTATCGGGGCATCGATGAGCGCCAATCGCCCACGTCCAAAATAGCTATCTCCGCCGGTTCAGTCTACAATTGAATTTATAAATTTTATTTTCAACGATACACACTTTGCAATAAAGTATAAACATTTATGAAGTGCTAGATTTACAGAATAAAAGTTTCCGCCAAAAGCCGCTGGCGTAAGGACTATTTAACGGTTGCGGATAGACACAGAGAGGGGAATAAGGGCTCGCATTAACGCGAGTTCGATAAGAACAAGGCGACAGTTCGATCCGAGAGTCTACGGACTCCAGACATATCTTGTATCGTTGAAAAAATAAACCGTATATATATACACCCAGAAAAATAATTTATTTGACGGCCAGCGTTTATTTGGTTTAAGTAAAATATTTATTTTATTTAAATAAATATTTATTTCATTTAAGTAACTATTTACTTAATTTAAATAAATATTAATTTAAATCAAATAAATATTTTATTTAAACCAAACAATCAGTGGCCGTCAAATAATTTTTTTTCTGGGTGTATTTTGCACACTGTTCCTCAAACAATTGTTTTTCGCTTTATTTTTATTCCCAATAATATTTTACCCTTACACATTTCTTAAGTTGGGGGGAATTTCGAGAAAAAAAATACCCCAAGTTTTTTTTTCCCTCCAAGGACGACAACCCCACGTTTCACATTGACCCATGAAAATCAATTTCCTCGTCGAATTCATTATCGAAACGAAAAAAAAAAAAAAAACCTAACGATGCTCCACAATTTTTTATTTATTTTTTCAAACCATTCGATGACAACAAATTGCCAGAGCATCGGTGAGTGACGATCGGCCGCATCCAAAATAATTATCTCCGCCGTGCCGTTCGGCCGCACCGTGCGGAGTTATAAACTATGCAGCGTAAGTGTGAATGCCGGAGTGTGAAACGGCATCAGGCCGAAGAGCGGTGACACCGCGTATTTGCGGCCGAATGAACGGTGCGAGTTCGTCACAACACGTTGAAATACCCGTCTCGCACATATTCGATAGAAAATTCTATGCCACCGCGAGCGAGAGAGGGGGGTTGTGTGCGCGCCAGCCGAGTTCCGCGCTATCCCGATCTAATTCGACCGCCGGATAAATTATTACCGATAGCCCCGTCGGCCCGCTGCACTCCACCGCCCGCCGATGGAACAGATATTTGCCGGTTACACAATTGTGTCTAACACCCGTCGAACTAAACACGAAATCGTTCGTGACCCGCGCACGCAGAGCGCACACTTACCGATATAGAATTTCAGCGCACGCGCGCTCTACGTACAAACAGTAACAGGCGAACGTTATGGATAACACACATGTATCGTTCGAATGCACACATGTATCGTTCGAATGCACACAACTCTCGTTCGTTTCCCTGCAGCCCGGCGTATCGCTCTCCCGTACGCCGCAACACGTAAACTAAACGTATAATAAATTTCTACACGCCATTTCTCTGCGGCGCGTTCCAACGGTGCACCGCAACGCCCATTTACGTACAAAGCCCCCCTCCGCACCACCCCGCGACCGGGCGCACCGGTGCCGACGTGCACACCGACGTAACTCCACCGGGTATCTACGAAGAGCTACAGGTATTCTATTTCGCTTGTTTTACCGTGTGTACTTATATAATAATATCATTCAGCCTTGGGTGAGCGCACACGGTGCACCTACTTGTCGCACTTTCCCCGCGACCCGACCGACGCCCTCCCCGCCCCGCGAAGCTTTGTCGCACGTACGGCGCTCCACAGGTATCGCCGTCCGACGTGTTACATACGGATGTAACATTGTTTCGCGCACACATTCCGCAGACCGCCGTGTAACCGTGCTGCTGCACTCTCGAGCGCTATCCGAGCGCATCCGGTTTCCCGAGGAATAACGCGTCCGTTAAGCACGAACGTAATTCGAGGACAAACGGGGCAGCGTGTCGATTTTAAATGACGCGATAAGGGAAGAGGAGCGAAGTCGCGAGGGCGGATGGACTGAAGCTTGATGGATGGATGGAATCTTGACCCTCCTTATGTTTGCTATCTGATTTTTTCTATCGACTCGACGGAACTGTTCGGAATTCGCGTGACATTTTGGGAAGATTGGTAGGGAGTTTTCGACACTTTTGCTTCCTCGTGTAGAAAGTTATGTTTAGATTTTAAAAAATTATGTTTTCGAGATTTTTGTGTCTGTGTACTTAAAACAGTCTAAAACGACGAGAAATGCGATTTTTAGATAGTGTCCGGATATATGTGTGTGTGTGTGTCTGTGTGCGACTGACTTGCACCATTTGAATCGACGCTTTGAATTTGAATTAAATTAGGTACACTAGTAAAGTAGTGACGTCTTTTCCCTAGGTGCCAATTTTCATGAAGATTAAGCGGCAGTTTGAGAGTTTACGCGATATTGAAATTTTTTATAAAAAAGGGCGTGGCGAGTCCGACATGCGTAAATTTTGAGCTGTCTATATTTTAAGCTGCTGCTCCATACTTTACTGCATACTAGTATAATACTACACAGTAAAAAAAGTTTGTACTTTTTACAACAACTTATTGTCCACAAACGTCCACAATATTTTATTTATTTATTTTTCGATAGCACCATCCGGTTCTAGTTTTACAAACACGAGTACAACCTGAAATTGACAGGTTTGTATATTCAAATTTTAACAAACGAGTTTGTCGCTTATATAATAACATTATTTTTACGAAACTTCGTATTCCGATTTTACGAAATTATTTTGTACTATCTATGAAGAAAAATCTTTGGTATTGAATTTGGTCGAAATCTATCCAAGCGATAAGAATTTGTGGAATTTTGATTTTTTTTTATAAATGATACTTCGCTCCTTTTATCCTGTCTATCCGTTAACAGACTCGATGAAATATTAACAAATTCGCAAGATGTTTTTAAACGAAGCCAGCCTGTCCCTCCTTCCGGACTGTGCCAGGCTTTTCCGTTTTCCAAGCATTTATCGCACGTTACGGGGTGAACGAAACTCTTGCAAATTGTTCGATTTTACGTTCAAGTAAAAGAAAAAGTCACGGTGAATCGAATACCCGTCTCGGCTTTATCGAATCTTCGGCCTCAGTCCCTCCGCCTCCGTCTCGGAGTCGTGGATTGTAAAATAACAGGTATGAAATGCGACCCTATGCATAAGTATACGAACTATGCATAAGCCCGCCTTTCAGTGTAGGCGCTGTTAAGTATCATCGTAACGTATTATTAGTTTGATGTGACTCGTGGAAAGTCCCCAATGGAAAACGACATTTTATGCTTCGACGTGTGCGAGGAGAAATATGGATTTGCGTGACATTTTAGTAAGATCGGTACAGCCTTTTCTGTGGCATGGAAGTTAGCAACGGTGCTCCAATGGTATTATTGACAGCTGTCACTTATCTCGAATAGTCGATTTTCCGCCGAAACGAAAAAAAAAAAATGGATTGTATTCTATTATACTAATATTATTATATATAATTATAGATATTATAAAAATGTATGTTAATAAATTAAATTACACTATATTATTAAAATAGAAAGCAACTTTCTGCGAAACGTGACAGCTGTCAATAATTTCGTTGTAGAAACGTTGCTAACTTCTGCGTCTTTCTTTTCATCACTCTTGTTCAATCTATCCAATCTAAGAGCTCGAAAGGTCAATACGAAATAATTTTTTTCTCAGTTTTTTTTTTCAAACTTTTTATCGAAGCAAGCCTGCACCGGGCTTTCCCACTTTCCATGAATCATACGTGACGGGGTGAAAAAAAAATCTTGCAAATCATTCGGTTTTACCCTTAAGTAAAAAACCGTCGAAGCGAATCGAATTCCCATCTCAGCATTATCGAATCTTCGTCCACGGTCCCGCGGGCTCCGTCTCGGTGTCGTGGATTGTAAAATAACAGGTATGAAATCCGACCTCAACTATGAATAAGTCCGCCTCACAGTCTAGGCGCTGTTAAGTATCGTCGTATCGTATTATTAGCTCGATGTGACTCGTGGAAAGTCCACGGATGGAAAACGGTATTTTATACATCGCCGCATGGCGAGGGCAAATATAGGTACCTGCATCGGGCACTCGCGGTTGTAATTACATCGATCGTCGTCGGTGTCTGGAAAACGGGGCCGCGCCACAGTTCCGCAGACGGCGAGGTTGCAGTCTGGGGAGTCGTTCGAAAAATCAATTGTACACCTCCGAAAGATTTATGTGTAATTGTTCAATTTGTACGTCGGGGGGAGGGGGGGGGGGGGGGGGAGAATTTTCCGACGTCGGGTCGGCGAACGACGTGGACGGGGGAAAGCGGGGGAAAGCGGAGCGAAGGGAGGAGCGGGTCGCGATGGGGGATATACATGGTGGTATGGAGTAGCGGTCTGGTAGCACGTTTCTCGAATTCAAACAGGTAGAAAATTCCATCCGCTGTACCGAGGGGGGTGGGGGGGGAGGAAGCGTTCCGCAGAGCTCGCGCGAACGAACCATTTGAGATTTAAGGGGACTTAATTAGTTCCGGAGCGCTATAAATTCACTCCATCCGCGGGGCTTCTCTCCGCCTCGGTTTTCCATCCACGGCCGTACTTACACTTACTCTCAATCCCGCACACTTGCACCTATTCTGCTGGCGCGTTTTCCCCAGACCTCCGACCCGACGTTCGCGGGTACTTGGCCTACGTATGTACAACCCGGCCAAAGCACTATCCGGCGGCACCGGAATAGCACTGGTTATATATATGGGGATGTATATATATATATATGTGTGTATATATACATGTACGTAGTACAGCGAGACACTCCAACCCCCCCAGTGACCCCGAACAACGTACCGTGTAACGGTGATGGTCGCGACGACTGTGGCAACTTCAGCGATCTAAATCACGTCGTACCCTTAATTTTCGTCGACTACCGTCGGGCACAGAGACGGCGAATGGAATTAAAACGTTTTCTCTTCTCGCCTCTAAAACCCGTCCCGTCCTCACGAAGAATTATGCTACACGAAATAAAAACTATACAATAGAAAGGTCTGAATGTCAAATGAATATTGCTACGAATTATCTTTTATGATTTTCATGGTAATGATAGTAATTTGTAATAAATAATTAATGGTGACGATGTAATGATAATTAAAATAATGAATAATTAAAATATTTGATATTGGTAAATAATTAATATTGGTAGAATGAAAATAATTATAGTAAGAAAGCCAATTTCTAAAATTCTGACAAAGTGCTGACAAAAAGTCGTTTGTTGTACAAATTCGTCCTCCTGTTTGTCATGGAATTGGCATTTTTTTTTGTGGGGAATTGAAGCCGTTGGATCCTGCAATGGGCCGTCCATGGCACGATCTTAATATTACTTTTCATCCAAGTTAATATTGGTAAATATTAAATAATTAATATTGGTAGAATGCAAATAATTATAGTAAGAAAGTCAATTTCTAAAATTCTGACGAAGTGCTGACAAAAAGTCGTTGTACAAATTCGTCCCCCTGTTTGTCATGGAATTGGCATTTTTTTTTGTGGGGAATTGAAGCCGTTGGATCCTGAAACGGGCCGTCCATGGCACGATATTAGTATGACTTTTCATCCAAGCTGGCGCGACCCTATTTCTCGTTTCTCTCCGCTTCGCAGTACCGAGCTCATCAGCCCAACTGTGTAACAATAATGTCCCGACACTGCCTGCCCGACAGGACCGCTCCTGACCGACGTGTAAGTATGTATGAATAACCGGTAAATATAACAGCAGTTCGTAAATTACCAATTTAGTTGCACCGACCTAAATTAGAGGCGAATTCATTCGAGCCCCGCTGCATCGGACCGGTTCATTGCGAAACCGTGTGGGAAAACGTTGCCGAGAGAATTTCTGCAGTATTGCTGGAAGTGGAGGATGAGAAGAAACGGATGGAGTAGTCGCACACGATAAAATACGGAATTAAAGCATCGAAGTTCGATGATGCACATGAACGTTCATGTATACGCGCTTCGGCAACGAAGCGCCGATGCGGAACGAACTCAGTCGGTAAAAAAAAACTGTAATCCTTTATTTTTTCTTGAATATTTAGGGCTAAACGCAGATTATCAGCATCCATGACTATCGGTGATGAAGTTCCTGACAATTTGATTTTCCTCAAAAAACTTTGGCACCTTGAAAAAAAAAAATGTATTTCATTTAATGTAGTAATTGCAGCATTCACATAGGGACATTGTGAACCGGCCATCAACCGGAGTCCTTCAGCCCGGGGAAATTAATTTTCATGGGTCAATGTCAAATATTTTTAAGTATCCATCGTTAACTACGAAAAATTAGATTACAGTTTTTATTAAATAGATAAAAACTGTAATCAAATTTTTTTGAAAGGTGTCAAAGTTTTTTTGGGAAAACCAAATTATACGCGTCTTCTGGAATGATAAATGTAGATGGCTAGAACTTGCCATTAGACCGAAATGTTCGAGAACCTTGAAGAAAAGTCGATTACAGTTTTTCTTACCGACCGAGTTCGTTCCACAAAGGCACTTCACTAGGGTTACCGATTGATACCGGTTCCGTCTGTGGAGACTTTACACACCGCCTCGATGCGCCGATTCCGCATCCCACTTTGCTAGTGGGTCTCGTTTCCGGGCAATGTCTAAGCGAATATTGTAATTACGACATTAAATAAAATAAAATAATGATGTAATTAGATGCTAGATTACTGTTTTCATTATGTTTCAAAGTCAAAGTTTTTTGGGGAATTCCAAATTATGAGCGTCTTCTGGAATTATAAATGTAGATGCCGATAACTTGCCTTTAGTCCGAAATGTTTGAGAGCCTTGAACAAAAGTCGATTACAGTTTTTCTTACCGACCGAGTTCGTTCCACAAAGGCACTTCACTAGGGTTACCGATTGATACCGGTTCCGTCTGTGGAGACTTTACACACCGCCTCGATGCGCCGATTCCCCATTCCACTTTGCCAGGGGGTGTCGTTTCCGGTACTTTATCGAAGCTCCGACTGTACCCGATAGCAGGCGACCCGGAATCGGGAGTCCGAGTGCGGCGGAAAATATACAGTACACGGCAGTGTATGTATGTAAATGTCGAGCGTCCACCGGAGCCATCCGGTCGCTTGCCAGTCAAGTAATGAAATTTGACTGGAAATTAACCACCGGACTGGGTACACACCGTCGAGAGAGAGAGAGAGAGCGCGGGCCCGAGCCGAAAGGGGTTGGAAGGGTGGGTGTGAGGGAGCGTTTGTGGAGAGCCATAGGGCATGCCGGACGTCGCAACGTCACACATTCGTAAACGCTGGTACAGCAGAGCTCTGCGCAACAGCATCAGCAAACCACCCAGCGCGATGCAACATCGTCAGGATTACGAACGCGAAACACAAAACTATCGTGTCCCTGTATGCGCGGTCTGCATACAGCGAAAATACACCTCGGTACTGTGGTCATGTGTGAAACGAATGTACGTCGGTTTGTCCCGAGTGTATAGATGTATCTACAGTTGTTTGAATGACGATCCCTTCCCCACCCCGTTGGTGCGTCACCTCGGACACCCACATATGCATATGAGCAACGAACGTGTGCGAAACGCCGCGAGCGTATAGATATTATGGGAGAGGAGAGCTGGTGAGGACGAACGGGAGGGATGGAGAGGAAGCGGTATCATCGGGGAAAATAATGGCCAACAGTTTCGTGATAACGATGAGTTAGCGTTGCGCTTCGGTCTCTCGCGCAACGGCGACTGATTCAACCCTCGTGGCTGTTCGTACTGTGCGGAGGTGTGCGCACCGATGCCGATGCCTGTGCGGCTCGTGAAACGCAAATGTTCCGGGGAGAGGAGCGTATGTGTAGCCTCGCGTGGGCGAATACGCAAACGTGTTGCTATAAAGTTCCTGCAGAGGGACTATTGTTCGCGGGCGCGAGCTCGGTGGGTTTTTATTGCGATCGAAGGGCAAAGACGGAAGTGCGGGGGAGAGAGGGGAATTGGAGGGAGAAGGCGGGGTGGAGTGGGAGAAAGGATTTGGCAAGAGGGGCGCGGGATCCAAATAAATTTGGCAGATTTATTTATATAGAGTAAATTCGTTTTCTGGGAGGGAGGGGGGTGAAGGAGATGCAGGAGGGATGGGGTTTCTTAGGGTATTGGGGAGCGGGGCAAAAGGGCAGTTTTTTTATTTTATTTAAATATATTTAAATTCAATAAAAACTGGGAAAATTGTATGTTTTGTTCTGTTATTGTTTTAACGAAGTGAATCCATTTTGTGGGTGTTGTGGGGGATTGGAGATAGGGGGGTAAAATGGAGGATTTGTACACATTTTTCAGAGGGTCGTGACAAAGTGTAATTCAAATGGAATCCATGGGTTCATTTTGCCCCGTTCCAATCCTAGTCGCACGGATATTTTTCCCCGTATACAGGAAGTGAGAGAAAGAGGATGAACAAGGGGTGATTCTATAGCAGATAGAGGAGCAAAATGGACGATTTATTTTCAAAATGTCACTGGGTTATGACAAAAAGTGTCAATGAAATGAATCCACGGGTCCGTTTCACCCCCCTACAATCCAAGTTGCAGGGATATTTTTCCCAGTATACCGGAAGTGAGAGAAAGTGGATGAACAAGAGTTGATTCTATAGCAGATAGAGGAGCAAAATGGATGATTTATAAAAAAAAAATGTCACTGGGTTATGACAAAAAGTGTCAATGAAATGAATCCACGAGTCCGTTTCACCCCGCTCCAATCCTAGTCGCACAAATATTTTTCCCAGTATACCGGAAGTGAGAGAAAGTGGATGAACAAGAGTTGATTCTATAGCAGATAGAGGAGCAAAATGGATGATTTATAAAAAAAAAATGTCACTGGGTTATGACAAAAAGTGTCAATGAAATGAATCCACGAGTCCGTTTCACCCCGCTCCAATCCTAGTCGCACAAATATTTTTCCCAGTATACCGGAAGTGAGAGAAAGTGGATGAACAAGAGTTGATTCTATAGCAGATAGAGGAGCAAAATGGATGATTTATAAAAAAAAAATGTCACTGGGTTATGACAAAAAGTGTAAATGAAATGAATCCACGAGTCCGTTTTACCCCCCTCCAATCCTAGTCGCACAAATATTTTTCCCAGTATACCGGAAGTGAGAGAAAGAGGATGAACAAGGGTTGATTCGAAAGCGATGCATGTTCCGTGTACCGGTGTCGGTTGTCCCCGCGTCTCCATAAAGTCGATATCGTCGTACCGTTCATATATCCGAACATCGCGGCAGCAGCAATACGGTAAAACGGAGTATAGAAATATACAGAGACGCAACGCCATCCCGATACCGGGGAGAGTAGTGGAGAGAAAAAAAAAGAACCAGTAACAGAGAGGCCGCGCGTTTCGCAATATCGGTAGTCGAATAAATTTTCCGAAACTGCCGGTGCGCGCGGTTTTCCCGTTTTTCGTGGGCAAGCACGAAGCGCGGTGCATTGCTCGCACTCTTGCGAGAGCCTTTTCCGCGTGTGGAAAAGTCGCTTGGCGAGCTTGCCGAAGGATCCACGAATCGGGGGGAGAGAGCAGTGCGGAAGGGGACTGGGAAAAATATCTGCTTGGAAAAAGACTGGTTCGGTAGGAGAACGAGAAGAACGACACGGAGCGAGCTACGAGTCTCCAGACGCGTTTCGGCGATATTGGACCGGGAATAAATTTTTGGTTACGCCGGAAGGGCGAAAGCCCCGTCTTTCTGCATCGCGGTATTCGCTACAGACGTAGCGAGAGAAATAATAAAAAAAAAAAAAAAAACAGAAAAAAAACAAGAAAAAGAAAGAAGAAAAGAAGAGCGAACAGGGAAGAGAGGGAGCCCGGTTGGTTTACCGTCCCCCTTTTTTTTTCTTCCTTTCCTCTCTATTTCATCTCGTTCTTCTTTCCTTTTTCGAACTACTTTGCAATATCGAGTTGCCATGAATCTTTCACCGTGCCAAAGCAGCGCGGAACCTTGCCCGAGAGCCTTCGGACTTTTTATTCGGGAAAAAAAGGAAAAAAAAAAAAATCCCCGTCGAAACCTCGGCGCGGTGGATTCTTATGGGACGATCGGAACGAGAGCAGAGCTATAGGATCTCGCGTCCCGATCTCGTTTTCTGCAGTCGGCGAGAGGGGGGCGGCCGAGGAGGGAAAGACAGCCAGGCCGTAAGTCGCACGGATTGTTTCGAGAAACCGAACGCGAGGGACATTCACGTATGCGCGCACACATGGAAACAGGACAGATAGAGAAATAAAGAAATGACGGCGGGGCGGTAAAGAGTGCTGTGGCCGCGAGTGTCCCCTTCATCGAATTTCATTTTGTATCGATCTCTCTCGATCGGTCGACGGCACCGGGCCGTGTTATGATTTATTCATGCTTGTTCGATCTATCTCTTACATCTCCTCGAAGCGGACTCCTAAGAACCCGGGATAATTGATGTACTACTGGCGAGGCTGTCGATGCTCTCCCGGGACTTCTCTTCGTATCCACGGAGCTCGAAGTATCTCATGATCCACACGGAGATATCGTCCAGTGGCGAGATCTCACGCCCCCCTCGAGTGCACCCAGTTTTCGCGTCACAAACGCTAGCGAGGGCGCATCATCCGCACGCTAAGTTTAACAGTGGCCGGAAACGTCCCAGTCGTCGGACACTCCTATGAAGATTTGATTTATTACGAATTTGAGTATCAGGAATTCAATTTGAGGCTTGTAGTTTCGTAACGCGTGTACCAATTCCAGGACACTATATCGTCGGTTTTTTTTTTAACAAAATGCAAAAAACAGAAAATCATGTTTGCCGATACGAATCGTATCTGCAAACATTATTTTTATACAAGGTTTAACAGTTCGACCTCACGTGAGTTTAGAGAGAATTGAGACGGGATTGCAAACACTTCTCGATGGGATAAAAATCTGAAAAAAAATCGAGCATATGGAAGCAGAACGTAATTTTTTGAAAATTACTTTTTTTATTAACTAAAAAATGTTAAACAAAAATTATACCAAATTCTGAAAAAATTCATATGTATTCAGAAAAATTAACAAACCGTTTTCATTTTTTTAAAAAGTTAGGATGCCGGGTGATTTGTTGGGAAAAAATTATTTTTATTAATTTGTTAATAACATTTTGGAATTATTATTATGCAAAATCAATCTTTTCAGCACCTTCCATATTGTTGTTTTTTTTAAAGATTTTTATCCCATCGAGAAGTCTTCGAAATTCCTCTCTCAATTCTCTCTGAACTCACGGGGGCTCGGACTGTCCGCAAGTGCTACCTTAACCGTCCAGGCATTGGTACACAGTAAAAAAAAAGGTTGTACGTTTTACAACAACTCATTGTCCACAATTTTTTATTAGTTAATTTTTTAGTTTTACAAACAAATGTACAAACTGAAATTGTCAATGAAAAACGAGTTTGTCACTAATTTAACAAAATTATCTTTGCGAAATTTCGCATTCCGATGACGAAATTATTTTGTACTACCTTTACCTTACCAGCGCATCGGGACGTCGAAGAGTTCGAACCCGGGACCGGCGACTGCGTTTGGAACTGCACCCAGAAAAAAAATTTCTTTGACGGCCACCGTTTGTTCGGTTTAAATAATATATTTATTTGATTTAAATAAATATCTATTTCATTCAAGTAACCATTCACTCAACTGAAATGAATATTTATTTAAATGAAATAAATATTTCACTTAAACCAAATAAATGGTGGCCGTCAAAGAAATTTTTTTTCCGTGTGTGCAGGTGTGACAAAAGCACCAGTGACCGCACACCTAAGGCAGCAGTCCCAGTCTCCGGACATGCATGAAAAATCGCGTTTCCGTCTCTCATGCACACACGCTCCGTCCGGCCACTGGGACGTGTTCGGTCACCGGGACGTTTACCTTAGTCCGTATAGATGAAACGGCGGTGCAACACGGCTCGGCTCCACCGCCAGCGGCGAAAGCGTTGTACACGGACGCTGGTCGATAAAACCCATTTATTTATGCCCCGCGGAAGAACCTGCCAGTCAGAGCCGACCGCAGCCACTATCGACGAGCCGACTGATAGACTCCGCGAGCCCAGCATCGAGCCTCTATATATATATAGTTCATACGATCGAGAGAACCATTTAAGGAATTAACCGGTGAGAATCGATCGTTTCGATACGCGCATCTCGATCCCGGGATAGTGGCGAGAATCCTTCGACGTCGGGCACGTTAACTATCTTTCTCGGTAGAAGCGGATTTACACCCGTATACATAACGCGTAGCCTGAAATGATGAGAAAAAAAAAAAAAAAAAAAAAAAATTGGAATAAAAAAGAAGTGAAAAAAAAAAAATGCTGGGAAGTAAATAAGGCATGACGAGCGACGGATGCAGACATAGGGAGGCACGGGATTGAACGAGCCGGGAGCGCGGATACGCGCCTTGTAAAACGAGCCGATAAAATTGACAAAAAAAAAATTATGAGGAGAGTATGAGATAAAGGATGAGAAGGGGGGGGGGGGGGTGAGAGGGGAAGGATGAAGTAACGAAGGATGAAAAGAGGCCATCGCTCGTCGGGAACGACAACCGGAGAGGAAAAACCTGCGAGACTCGATGAGTCCGAACTGGCTCGCTTCCCTGCCCTGGGGAACTCGACCGGCATCTCCGAGAGTCGGCAGTGGTTTCTCGAACGGCGTACGAGAGCGAGAAACTTGCCGGGAATTTATTATGGCCCCGCGAAACTAATTGTGCGTGTGTAAGGCTCGGCTTTACGTACACCAGTGTTACCCGTATTTATAAAAAAAAATAAAATAAAAAAAAATGGGACTCGTCTGTATAATAATGCCGAGGAGTATAAGGTGTAGCGTATAATGCGTCAACGTCGGCAAAGTCGCGAGGGACAGTTGTTCCGATGCGCGGATCAAAATGTTCGAAGGTGCCGAACGACTCCGCGCATGGAACAACTCTTGTACACCGATACGCGAGCTGCCGAGGAAAAATTGTCGAGGTTGTATCTACTCGTGGATACCGATAATTTCGCAATTAAGTGAGACATAGCCGGTGCGCGGTGGACGGGGAAAAAAAACGCTTGTCGTTAATTAGAAATTGCACACTCCATCGAACGAGTTCGTAATCACTGGGTAGGTACGAGAGAACAAAAACAAAAAAGGAGCAAAATAAATAGGCGATAGAGCACCGGTATAATTGCTCTCGGTCGGATATCTCGGTGTCACGTGTCTTTACTACTTTCATAGCGCCAATTAATTCGTCGGCTGTTCTCGGGGGTTTCGATGACTGGTGAATTAATTTTTTTTTTTTTTTCCTGGGAAATAAACGATGCGTGCAAAAACGAAGCTGTTACTTACCGGTGATGGCGTTTGGTACGATGAGGCACTCTGGGAAAAGAGGATACTCATAAACTACCTTGGCCAGATTAAATTTCCTGCGTCTGCTCGAACCGGGCGCGGTCGGTAAGGAAGAGCATTCATTTTTTTTTCTCTGTGCTGCTGAACTTTTATGAAAAGAAAGGAAATCGTTAGGATCTGCTCAGCTGTTCTTTAATTATTATTCTATCTATAGGCTGAGTTATGTATTATCTTGTGTATGCTTATACTATCTGACATTCGCCTCTTATGTAGTTACATATGGGGCATTCCATACCATTTCGACCTGGGTCTAACCTGGAACTAACACTCAAAAGCACTCGGATTTTGTTAACTGTTTAATTGAATGTCGCAATACAAAAATCTGAAAGAAGGGTCAGGATGGCCGAGCGGTCTAAGGCGCTGCGTTCAGGTCGCAGTCCACTTCTGTGGGCGTGGGTTCGAATCCCACTTCTGACAAAATTTTGTTGTACGGGAAGGGAAATGTAAAAACCCGCCAGTTTATATACATGGAAATATATCTACGATACCAAAAATCTGAAGAATCATGTGTCATATATAAAAAAAAATTGCCTTCTATTTTTTTCTAATAAAAAAAAAAAAAAAAAAAAAAAACTGAAAATAGTTAAGAGAAAAAATCGGTCTATTATGGGTTATGGCTTGATAATTTTTATATGGAGCACTCCACTTTCGGACATTTTCATCACAACACGCCTATTCGATTTTGGGGCGGATATTATTAATGACAATCATACAATTTATCTCAAGAACGAACTGTCAAGCGTCTGCTCTCGGAAATTCCGATCAAGACTCTAGTCACCTCGTCAATCGTTAATCTGTTGGTTTGTCACTTGTCATACCATTCAAATAATCTACGCAATATAAAATGTGTCTCAGTCAATCCCAATCTCCATATTCATTACACTATCTGTTGTACGAAAAATGTAAAGCGACAGTGAAAAATCGCTCAATCAAATGCCAAACAAGTAGTTTCACGGAGGAAGCGAAAGTTGTTTTTCGAAAAAGACACGAAAAGCGCCTTGTCTTCCTACCGCTGGAGCAAAGTCAAATGTTATCAAAGATTGTATTTTGTGCCTGATATAAAAAGCCAAAAATAATAAATTATCATCGGCCATCACCAGCGTCACATAAATTTTTTATCCGATTCTGATAAAAATAGTTAAAAAAAAAACACTGCAACTGGAAATATCGGTGAGCTACAAACAGCGAAAAGAATGAAATCTCGGGAGAGACGTTGGAAAAACGACGAGCCCGATATAGCCAATCGCCGTTGCTGTCAGTCGTTGATAGCCCCTGCGGGATAAAGCCCCGTGTATACCAGTGTACATAACGAGGCGCCGATAAAGGCCCCGCAGCGTAGCCCGAGCAAGACCGAAAAAGAGGCCAAAAAAGAATGCCAAACGCGAATAAAAAAAATTTAAAAAAAAATGAAAAATAAATAACAAGACGATCGCGATATCGCGCGGCGCAAGCCAAGAGAGGCGAGAGTGAACGAGGTCGCCGCCGACGACTTTGTATTTGAACTCGTTGAGTATCGCGGGAGAGAGCAAAAAGCCAGTCGTCTCGCTCTCGAGAATCGGTCATAAATTAATTCCTCGCGGCTCTAATTGACACGGTTCAATCCGTCTCTCTTCGCCGCGCCTTAACGCCCCGCGGATTCTCTTCGTCCGTTCGCGTTCCCAGCGCTGCGACGTTCCCGCGGGCAACGTGAAACTTTCGTTTGCTTATCGAATTTGCTCGGAGCTTGCAGCGTCTCGAGACTATTTACACCTCTGCTCGCGATACACGGACCAGCCAGCCAGGCAGCTTCGAGCAAATATCCGCGTTTCGTTATTTCATCGTATAATACAATTCTCGCGTCTATTTTTATCGTTGCGCTATACATTTAGACAAGTGTTATCTCACCATTATCTCTTCTGACCCATTACACGTCCTTTTGCGCACTCGTGACCTAAGATCCTAGTTCGCGTCGCTTCGTCTTTCATCGTTCTTCTTGTTCCACTGAGCGCTGTACACTGTTTAAAAAAAAATTGTAAATTTGAGGTAGCGGCCTGGAAGTCTTCATGCGAAAACTGGTACATTCAATTTAATGTGCAAATTGTCATGAGAAGTTAATGGACTATTAGAGTGAAATTGAAATAAATTATTGGAATTAAAGTACTTCTATAATAAAATGAAACTAAATTATTAAAAGTGAAGTATTACCAAAGTTTTAAATATACTGTACGTTAATGTTTCATCACAATTATACATGAAATTTAATATACCAGTTCATGCATAAAAACTTTCAGTGCCAGAACATAAAAAAAGCTTCTTCTATGAGGAAGCAAAATTTCAAACAATTTTTTTTTTACACTATATATTCGTGTCTTTACTGTAACAGAAATTGTATTCAAGATATGGCCGTTCTTTGGGAAGATTTCCTGTAAGAGGCGAAAGCTCGTTTCGATGCTTTCGAAGCTTTCGAAGGCTCGGTATCGGAAAGCCCGCGAACGCACAGCGCCCTGGAAATCGTCCGTTCCTCATTGCTCCCGTAGCTCGGTTCGTTTCTGCGTTTCCGTTGCTCTGGGACTCTTAACGGCCGAGACGGCGAGCTATATGAGGAAACTATAGCTGACGAGAGCGAAGACAAGACTATTTCCTGCATCGAGTACTCGGCGTCCCTCGGTGGAGCGAGGGAGATAAACCACGCCGGTGGACTTCTCGTTGGGGTGCTGAGAAGTAGTAGTGTGGCAGAAGTAGTAGAGATCCGCCGAGACGGAATGAGTAAACGAGGCGTGAACGTAAACGACCTGCTGCGCGGCTGTCGTTCTGGTGTAATGCCAGAGAGCTTTCCGCCCCTCTTCCTCCTCGTCGTCTATTTCTCCTCCGACTCTTCGCGCTCTTCCGTCCCCGTGCAGTTGGAACAATCATACGAAATTCGGCACTTAAACTCCCCGCCACTCGCTCTGTCTCTTGACTCATGTTTGATCCACACCGGACCGTGTAAACTCGAAAGTTCCAGCGTTGTTTTTTTTTTTATTTTATTTTTTTTTCTCGACGACTGCGACGTTCGCGCTCTCGTTAAACCTTGACGTTTTTCGATTCGGGGTACAAAAATATAACTCAAATAATTTTCTTTATTTTCTTATTTTTTTTTAAAGTGCGCGTGGGCGATGACGCGAGACGAACATAAGTTACGATGTTTACGCGCTCCGAGACGTGTGCCTCGAGGGCAATAAAACGGCAGTTCATACAGATTCATTTTTTCACCTCTGTTATTCGACACACGCCAAAGATTCTTTTTTTTCTGGAATCAAATTTTTTGAAAATCCATCGATGCACTGAATTACCGGTTTAAAAAAATGAAGCTCAACTGGAAACAATTTAACATTAATCTTTGCCCAGGAAAAACTTCGCTTTTTTCGCTGTTCGTACGCGCCCCCTCAAACACGCCAAACATTCTTTTTTTCTGGAATGACATTTTTTGAAAATCCATCGATGCACTGAATTACCGGTTTTAAAAAATGTAGCTCAACGGGAAACAATTTAACAGTAATCTTTGCCCAGGAAAAACCTCGCTTTTTCCGCTGTTCGTACGCGCCCCCTCAAATAAACTCGTATACGCCCTGCAGTACGAGTATCGAGCTTCGCGCGACCGAAAGAGAAATAGATGAGTGCGAGCTACCGCTCGCGAAACGCGTTCGCTTTTTTTTTCATTTATTTTATCTATATTATATACATGTATATATATATATTTTTATTCCTCTCGATGGCGACGAGGCGATACAGCTCTCAGGGGAGTCTATAGATATAACGCGCCGGGTCGTACCGGTACGAGAGCTCCTGGATTCGCCCGTTGGAAGGGCTGTTTTATTATGCAAAAGCTCTCGGCGGCAGTCGGGTCGTTCCGCAAGTACTGCGGGGCGTCGTTGCATCCGCGAGTGCACTGGAGCTTGCACCGGCAAGCTCCTATACACACACATCCACAAACACATATACATGTATATATATACATATACATATACATATATGGAAAACAAGAAGGAAAGAGTGTGTGGCTGGTCGGGCCAAAAGAGCGAAAGAAAGCTAACGGTCTGGGGGTGGGAGGGGGGGGGGGGGGGAAGCCTCCGCCCCCCGAATCGCCTAAATACGGGCAGCCATTTTGCGATAAACTTTTTTCAGCCGTTTCCCTCGACGTCGGGGTGGGCGGAGGGAGAGAGGGTGGGGGGGGGGGGGGGGGGGATGGCGGCTTGCTGAGGACCAGGGTGAGAAAGACCGAGGGGGAGAGCGCCGGGAGTGACTGCGAAGCTTGAGCCGGAGATAAAAGGAGGGAGATGAAAACAGCGAGTGAGATGGAGAGGCTTCGAAAGAGGGAAAAATATCGAGGAAAAAAGAAGAGGGTCGGCAGAGAGGTGCAGTTAGGGAAGTGAGGGTGATGCGGAGCGGTATGCCGAGGAGGGGGGGGGGGGGGGGGAGGGGGTGGTGGAGAAGAGGGATGGAATGAAAGCGTCGAGAGAAAAAGTTTGGCCGCGGTCTCTAGAAGCTTCAAGGGGGAGAGGGGGGGGGGGGGGGGGCTACGCGGTGAGAGTACGCGAAGAGGGAAGGAGGAGGGGGAGGGGGTGGACTATGATCCGGCGTAGAGCCGACGAGAGTTTTCGTTGTGGGAAGCCTGTACAGACATAGTATATGTATATATATGTATACATAGAAAAGAGGCGGGGGGGGGGGGGAGGGGGGGTAGGACGAGGATGAGGACTACGAAAGCGAAAAAACGAGGCGGGAGGAGGGGGAGGATGAGAGTGAGCCGGGAGTTTCTGGTACGAAGAGAGACAAAACTGCGCGACGGGAGGGGCGAGAGAGGAGGAAAGGAAGTAAAAAAAAAAAAAAAAGGGGTCGGGGGTGGGTTTGGGTGAGAGAGGGACAGAAAACGTCGACGGGGTTGCGCGGGTGCTCAACCGATTGGTTGCACTCGCAAATTTCTTTTTTCAACCCGGGGAAAATTGCTTTTTTCCTACCCAACCTTTGCGCGGAGGTACGAGGGTAGAAAGGGGGCTGCACCGATGGCTCTCGGAGGCTCGGAAGTTCGTTCTCTGTTTCTCTCCCTGCCCCATCGGTCCCTCCGTCCCGTCGGCCTCTCACCCCGTACACGGTCTCTCGACAATATTCGCCTGACCTGCTCCACGAGACAGAGCCTCCCCCTCCACCGGGTTTTTCTCTCCTCCCTCCCGATCGATGTGAATTTGTACGGGCAACGATCGACGGAACTCCACTAAATTCCACCGTCTTCCGGGAATGCACGCGGCTCATAATCGATTATCGAACGATGATGAATTTTTTTTTTCGCGAGGCGCGAAGGGATATTATAAAAAAAAAAAATCAATGGTTATCTTTGGGCTGAAAAATGAGAGGGCGCGGTTGTTTTAACCACAGGCATGGAAACACCGCATCCACGACCGGCCCGGCGTCGGCGCGACTCCGGGACCGTTCGTACCTACCGGCGGATAAACACAGTGATGATGCACATGCTGAAAACGTTCCTATCCCTCCCTCTCTGTATTCAGAGTGGTGCACGCGGAGGTAAAATGCAGGAAACGCACCGGACGGGGACGAGGAGAGACGGACGGAGAGGAAGAGATCGGAGTGCCGACGAGAGATGCTTCCGACGACAATTCCCAAGTGGCTCGTCGCCAAAGGCGTCGAAGTCAGTGGCTCTTCCCACCCCGTGCCCTAAACTTCAAAATTTTCGCGACACATTAAACGTCTCTCCGGACAGCGGACGCGAACGAGAAACGAATAAATTTGTCTCAAATGTTTCCGCGGCTCAAAGCGTTCGCCATGTATTATCGGCCGATGGGTCCGGCCAAATTGGCCGAGGCGTCTCAATCCTCCGATTCAACTTGCACGCCCAAAGATTTTTCATCCGCAGTTACCGGAAGAGAAAAAGCAAAAAAAAAAAAAAAATTCACTCCAACAAAGTTTCAATCTAATTTCGCGAATTCAACGGAACGGAGTTTGCGGGAATCCTGTGAGAAAAAAAAAGATTCGTGCCGAACAACCGGATGCACGTTTCTGCCGGAGGCGTGCTACCCTTTTCTTATTCTTCTCGGAGTTAGAACACACACAGAGAGATCGTTGGGGTTGGGGAAACGGATACATAAAAAAGTGAGTCCGTAGTGTATCGCAATAGCCGCGGTGCACCTCGAAGACTGTTTCAGTGGCCGAAGCGAGTTAGCGCTCTCGTTCTTCCCGAGCTCGGCTCTTCGTCGTAGCCGATAAATGGTCCGGGACTCTCTTTTCCTTGCTCTTTCGAACCTCTTTTTTTTCTTCTTCTTTCCTCTTTCTTACATTCCGTCTCGGTCTTCCCCGGTCTCGTCGCACACGACTGACTCTATCGGGTCTTCGAAAGCATCCGACGGCGTCATTCGTCCTTCGAGAGCCTTCCCGACTCACGTATCTCCGAAGAGAGGAACCAATCTCCTTTACGATCTCTCCCTGTCGAAGGAAACCCCGAAGAGTGCGAGAGATAGAATCCACGTTGGCCGCGCAGCGGCGCGCGGCACGAAAGGAAACGAGACGGCTAGTTCGCTGTGCTCGGCCAGATAGGTACACCAATAAAACAAGAGGGGGACGAGGGGGCCGGCGGAGGCAAAGGAGAGGAAGCGCAAGCGTGGAAGTCGGAAGAGGAATAACGAGAGTGCCGAACGGATGGACGAGGGGGCGGAAAGAGAAAGTCCCTCGGAGTACTCGGTTCGGGGAACGAAGCCGAACGAAAACGAGACTCGGAGTTAAACTACGAGAGGCATGCGAAAGCTCGGATCCGACAAACCGAACCGGTACCAAAATGGCCGCTCCCGTTAATTTACCCGACAATGTCGCGCGGCGCAAATTGATCGAGGTTATCGATATCGCAAAAGGTGTTTTTAATGAATCATAAAAGAAAAAAGAAGCCTTATCGAAGACATTAATAATGGCACGGAAAACATGGTCCCAATAACTGAAGCGTCTTCAGTCGAGTTCCTGCACCGAAGAGGCTATAAGCCTGGTTTACATGTACACGAGTACATTTATCCTATATATATATATATATATATATATATATATATAAACATCGAAGTATACTACAGCTTAAAGCCCATTATAGAATGAGGAAGAAGGTCAGCGGGCCCTAATTTCCACATTGCCCGTTCGCGCGGGGCGAGTATGAGACGAGAGCTTCGCGTTCGCGTTCGCGCTGCCCGATTCATTACCGGGCGGGGTCCTCGCATTATTACGAGCCCGAATTACCTAATTTCGCTCGTCGTTACGTTGTTTCGGGAGGGGGGGGGGGGGGGGGGGGGCGCCTCGTAGCTGCCGCGCGCACCCTCTCTCATCCTCGGTTACCAAAATCCCTCGTTCTCTCTCGGTCCGCGGTCCTTCCGGGCGCTCTCCCTCTCTCTCCCGCCACTTCCTGGTCCCTGCTTCTCTTCGGACTGGACGCCGCGACGCCACCGAAGCCACGACCGCGCGCGCGGGTAGTTTGCTCCGGCCCGGCATTCCCCGGGTGAGTCCTTCTGGCACCGAGGGGTAGGGTGAGGTTCGCGTTAAACCACCCCATTTGAGCGTTTTCCACCCCGACGACGACCTTACCGTAGGGTAAATATAGCCCTGCCGCGGCGACGGGACCGCTCTCGTCGGAGCGACGAGGAGAGGCAGAGCCGAGGCAAGAGAGCGGCTTGCGGCCTCCTCGACGGAGAAGTTCCTGGTGGGGCCGCGAAGGTCCGCGCGGACCATCGCAGTCACACCGGAACCATCCAATCCCGTCGGGCGACGAAGCCACTTCGCCAATGGTTAGTCGTCTTTCTTAAGCAGCAACGCCCTCTTTCGTCGGAGAAGCCCGACTGCTTTTAAAAAGATCCAATGAACGCGAGGCTCCGACCAATCGGCGGCGACCGTTCCGCCGAGTGTGACATACGGATAACGCGGGCCTCGGGACGGTTCGGTCCGCGCGGACTCCGCCGGAGTCGTAGGTGCACCATCACGAGGTATACCGCTTCCACCTACCATCGTACAACTATAGTTATCTACTGTACTATGGAAACACAACCGGGCCGATGCACGGGAGTGCGATAAAGAGCACAGCTTGTTGAAGCCCGAGAGGGAAGAATGACGAGGACGGCGATGCGGTGCGCTTCGAGGGCAAAACTATTGGCCACCCACGTACCCCTCGCGCTTCTCGCCGCCGCCCCCCCCCCCCCCCCCCCCCCTCCGCAACCCCCTTCAACCCCGCCTCTCCCTCGCTCTCGCCCGTCAACCCTCTTCACCCGACTCTAACCCTCTCGCTTCCTTCCAACGCCCCTCTGTATGACTGCGTACACGAAACGCGCGCTTCTTCCCAACACACCGACACGCATACTGACGGGGATGCTCCTGCCGCTGCTTCCTCGGCGGGGTAAAGGGCCCCGCGAAACTCACTATCCGAAGGAGAAAAACAAAGCTTAAGAGCCCGGGACCGGGAGAGAGCCGGCGCACGGACTCCGGGCACTCATCAGCTCTCGCTGAGCTTTTTTTCTATTTTTTTTTTTTTTTTTTTTTTTTTTTTTCGTTCAAGCACCCCCCGACGGCCTCGCGCGGCCATCTCTTCTCGCGAGCCGGCGACGAGGGAGTGACCGAGAGCGACGAACGAGACGGGGGAAAGACGAGTGAGACGGCTAGTTCGCGACTATGACGGTAGAACAGGGTCTCGCTGTTTCGCGTCCACGTCGCCCATCGTACGCCGACGGACTCGCGGCCGATGCCGCGCACGGAGAGAAAATTGGGAGGGTCGGAGGGGAAAAAAAAAATTGGACGCGGGAGAGAGCTGCGAGGAAACGAGGGATCGCCGATTCTCGGACCGTCTCGGGACACCGCCGATGACGGCCTATCGAGGACTTCCGGTGCAACCTCTTTTTACTTACTTTCGAATGCTTGCTAACGTTTCTGGGAATTAAAAAAATTTGTAACCGGCGTGCACTGTACATTTTGTTTTAACGTTAGTGAAGGGCATTGGACGCTTTTTTTTCTTACATAAACTGCTTCTGACATTTTAAACACATGTACGGTGCAATTTTAGAGCAACATTTTTTTATTCTTACTGAACATTTTTGTAAATTTTAGGCGAGAGATTTGTTATTTTAATATCTTGAATTTTTACAAAAAAACGTACATTAATCGTCGATTAATGTACGTATCGTAAGAAAATTTCAAGTTCCAGTGCATTAAATTTACAATTTATTTTTACGGTCTTCTTATGTTCCACCGTAGATCTTCGTTGACGAGAGAGTGAAAATAAATTCCTATGAAACGCGACTGTTCAAACAATTTTTACTTTTCAAAGCACATTTATTACGCTCTGCGCGATTTTTTTTTTTTGGGGAAAAAAAATAATTGCGTTGCGACACACGAGTCTCGTTAATATTTCGTGGAAGCAGCGAACTTGTGGAATCGAGCGTAAAGCCAAACAGCTGCGACGGGCAGCGAGAGAGTGACGAGGGAGTAGACGCACAGTGGAACTCTGAAGTGCGGAGTTCCTGGTAGAGAGGACAGGCGACATTTCGGAGTCTACCGGTACGGTTTTGCGGAAAGGGTCGAAGACGACCGCCGAAGCAAAAGGGGCGACGCTCATCTATATATATATATATATATAGGCGAAGAACATTCTGAGAGTGTCGGACCGGGGAGTGTGCAGCCGGTATACGCTTGGTCGAGCGGAGAGTGAACGAGACCGAGGGAGCAGAGGCAGAAGCACTACTGCTGGAAGCACACACCGCACGAGCAGCATCGAGAGATAGTCGACGCGCAGGCCCATTAATTAGCGAATTACGCCACGTGGTCTTCGATCCCACCCGAGTGGTCGCGCGGTAAGACCATTCGACGCAACCCCACGCTCTGTCGTACACTCGAGGCTTTCCGTTTGGGCACGAAGTGTTGCACTTTACAAGTGTTGCTTTATATATATATGGGTGACGGAGGGCTACGGCAATCGGAAAATTGAAACGGAGTAAATCAACCCCCGGTCCGTTCTATGAACATCGAGACTCGCCTTTCCCTCCCGGATAATCATCCATTATAACGAAACAGATTTTAGAATTGAAAAAAAATTAAGATTTTTCTTTGGTAACGTGTTTTTCATTTTATTTCCTGCTCAATTAAAAAATACAATAAAAATCTTTGCCTCAAACTTCTAATCACAGATTTTCAGTTCGGGGACGAAGTGTTGCATTTTTTTACAGGTGTGCTATGTATATAGCCGACGCAGGGCTACGGCAATCGGAAAATTGAAACGGAGTAAATGAGCTCCCGATCTCGTTCCATGAACATCGACACTCGCATTTGCCCTCTGGATTCATTATAATAGAACAGTTCTAAAAATGAAAAAAAAAATCAATATTACATAAAAAACGTGAGCGTTGTTCAGGGCTACGTCTGATGTATTTTTCATTTTGTTCGCAGCTCAATTGACAAGTGAAAAAAAAATCTTTGCCTCAAACCTCTAATCACATCGATCGCGAATGTACAACTTTGCAGAGAACTGGACATAAAACAAACGAGCCTGGAAATGAGAGAACAGGGTAGACAAAAATAAAGAAAACATTGACACTTTTCTTTTTCTCCGGATAATAATAATCCGTTATAATAAAACAGGTTATAGTGTAAATTATAGTATAAAATACAGTATAAACACAGTATAAATGTCTGATCGATTTTCAATTTTATTCCCAGCCCAACTAGAAAGTAAAAAAGAAAAAAGAAATCCTCGCCTCAAACTTCCAATCCCATCGATCGCGAGAGTGCAAATTGGCAGAGAACTAAGCGGAAAAACAACCGTGGAATGAGTAAAGTAAAAACAGGGTAGCAAAAAAAAAAAAAGAAAAAAAAGAAACTCCGCACGTTGCGGTTCGTGCGGTTTCTCTCTCGCCCCATTCCCGTCGGGGTTCAGAGGATTCTGTTCCATTTCCTCGATGTACCCAAGGTTCTAATTCCCGAGGGGGGGGGGGGGGGGGGGGGGGGGAGGGAGGGTGTGGGTGCGGGGAGCGGAGAACAATGGTGCGGATTCATCCGCGAGATACACACAGTAAGTACGGCGGAGAGTAAACGCGAGTGGCTCGGCGAAAGGGTTGGTTCACGCGCGCGCGAGGGCTTCGGGCCAAGATTCCAAACGGGCCTGCGGAGAATTCGATTTCGGATGATTGAGAAACACGGCTTTGCGCACTTACCGCGGACGCTTGCACCGAACCGAGCTATGCACGCTCCAAGCTCGACGGCCGGCGGAGACGGCGAGGAGCTTCCCTGCCCGCGAAGCGCACGAAACGAGAGACGAAGCCCGACGCCGAACGACGGAGGAACGAAGAGGGTACGGAACAAAGTGAGGGAGAATCAGAGGAATTAGTCAGGAGTGGCGCGAGAGGCAAGGAGTACAAGATGAGAGAGCTCGGCTCGTCTATGGAGCTCGCCAGCGAGACGGGCGAAACACAACCGCAGGCTCTACAACCGCTATCTATACCTACTTACTTCGGTAGTTACCATAGTCAAAGGGGGTTGTAGTTATGGCCCGGGGCAGCAGTGGAAGCGGCAGCAATAGCACCGGCACGCTGCTTTCTGGCTGCTGGGAATAATTCTCCAGATTACACAGCGCTCTGCCGGAGCGAAGACGCGGTGAGGAGAGAGAGAGAGCAGAGCGGAGCGGAGCGGAGCGAAGAGAGAGAAAACGGTCGAGAGCTCCGGCGAACACAACTGTTGGGCGTCCCCGCCGGGGTAGACGGGAACAAGGAGCGGAGACGCGAGAGCTTTCGAGATTTAAAGGGGCGGCGAGAGAGGGAGAGAGAGAGAGTGAGAGCGAAATTTAATCAAGAGAAATATAATGCACAACCGGTAGTGAGACTCGAATGGCACCGGCAACTCGGCGCTTGTTCCGCACACAATGCCGATACGCAAGCCGTACACGCGGAGAGCGCGGAGGCGAAAGCGAGGAGGATCTCCGCGCGGTAGTTAGTACATGTCAAAGGGTAGTTGCACCGAGAAACATCACACGGGCCCGGAGCTACGTTTGCACAAGCTCCGCTTCCGTCGCGAGACGCGAGGCTGACGCCGTATCGCACAGTCGCATGGGGGCGATTGTGTGCGCGGATGTTACGTACAACCGATGTCTGCATTCGGCACGTTGGTGTGAAACCCGCCAAGTACTCCGACGCTCGCGTCTTTCGACCTCTTCGCGCAATGTTGCCCATGTAAAGCCTCGCGTCTACATATGGAACTATAAATTCGTGTACATAGGGAGGCATAAAGCGTCCGAGGGTTGAGCGGCGGAGGAGAGGGGTGGTTGTACTTGCTGCGGAGCTAAAACGCGGAGAGTTACTCCGACGATATTAAAGGGATCTCGCGGTTGCGGATGGTGCCGGCTCGGGGTTTTCGCCGCTGAACCGCGAACAACTTACTCTCCTCCTCTCACCTCCTCTTCCCCCCCCCCCCCCCCCCCCCCCCCCCCGCCCTCCACGGTGCTCGAGGCCCGCGGAACAATAACAGCCGGCTCCCGCGCGCGAATCTCTAACTCTCTCGCGCGTTCATTTAGCTATCGGGCTCTCGTGAGCTCCGTCCTCGTCCGCCACCAGCAGCGGCCAACATCACCGTCGTTGCCATCGTCGTCCTCGGGGCGACTCGCCGAGGCCACTGAAACCAGCTGCATTCCGGCCATTAGAACTCCGGCACGGTAGTGAAAATTTACTGTCGTAACCCAGTCCTAATGCACTGCCGGTATACGGAGTGCAGCGAGAGAACCGCCACTGGTAAGCGCGGAGTTGCAGTTATGGACGTTGCCGCTGCTGCTCGTGACGCCGACGAGGCGTGAGAGAGAATGAGCAAATGGGACACGGAGATCGAAGCGAGAAGGCGATGGCGGAGACAGACGGAGAAACAGCGACTCGGGAGGCGCCCAAACCGGCTGAGTGGATACACGAGAGAAAGGGACACACCGCAGCGCATAGGTGCGATATTGCTCGGAATGGAGATTGTATGAGAACGGCGGAACAGCGCGTACGCTACTATACGGTGTACTGTGATACACGGTTGTGTACGTGTGCGAGCGCATCGGTGAACGAAGACACAGGGCCGACCGAGAGTACAGAACGAGAGGACGCGGAGTTCCACGTACATCGTTTCGTTGTGTGTGTCCTCGGGTCGCTCTCGCACTCGGTGCTGTGCGCGGGCTCTCCCACTCGGTACTCTCGGCACTCGAGTAGAGTCGAAGCCAAGAGCCCGGCGGTGCTGGGTGTCATGGAGCAATGTTATCTGCCACCCTCCTGCCGCCAGACGAGAGGAGCCGCCGCCACCGCGAGAGCGAGAGTGTGTTTCCGTGCGAGCTCTCTCTCTCTGTGTACGGCGTGCCTCGCGGTAATGGCTTATAGCCAGGGCCGTAGGCATCACCCGCGTCCTAGTTCCCGACCAGGAGAGATACCTTGTCCTTGTCCCGCGCAGCCTCGCGGCAGGATTATATTGTTTTGCTCCGAACGTCGGAACTATTCGTCGAATGAAACGCCGATTGGAGCCGTTTTTTTATTTGTCAATGGGACATCGAGACGGGACGACTGTGGTTGTTGTTGGGTGTCTTCGTGAGGGTCTTGTGTGGCGAAAAGAGAGACGCTTCACTGGGAGATAAAGGCTGGTGGAAGGAATGTGAAAGCCGAGGAGCACGTGGCGCGTTCGAGAGACGCAGGGACCTTGAGGAGCCTGGAGGGACTACGCGTCGCGCAGAGGCTACGTTAGCCTGACGGCCGGTCGAGTCCTTCGGGCGGGAAGGAGCAGAGGTGACGCAAGCCAGAAGGCTCCTGCTGTTCGCTCGGTCCTGACGTCCCTATATGGCTTAGGAAGGCAGTATGTACGTCGGGGAATATTAATTCGAACGAGGCCCCCGAGGGCCCTCTCCAGAAATCGCTGCGTCCTTCTCGGTTTGGGTTTCGGTGAGCACGAGAGTGGAATCCCGTAAATAACGAGGACCTGGGTGTGAGTCCCTCGCGTACCTGTTTCCCTTCGTGCCCGTGTCCTTCTCTCATATCGGGTATTTTGCTCTTTCCTGCTCTCTCGTGCCGAGGTTCGACCGCAACGGCCGAGAGCTACTCTACCCTAAATCATCGGCGCTCCGGGCCCCGACCTCGCCCTCAGTGAAATTAGTCGCACGAAATCGTCGGCTCTTCCGTCAATACTAGGGTCGTTCCTTCGTACACGCGAGACCACGGACGAACGGAGCCGAGCAAGGGCTCGGGGCTCGCACGATCGCGTGATCGAGTTTACGCAGCCGAATGGTCTCGAAGGCTTTCCTTTCTCTCCCCCCCCCCCCCCTCCCCCCCCCCCCCCCCCTCCCCTAGGGCTATCCATTAATCTCTCGGCTCGATCTTTGGGACCTTTTTCAAAGAGCTTCTTGCATTCGTTTCGAGGCCTGTTTCTTTATCTGGGTGGTATTCGTTGTTTTTCTGCTCTACCGGAAGAGAGAAGGAATTGGAATTTTAGAGAGGGGCCGAGGCAAACGGTTCGGTAAGTGAGACTTTAGGGCAACCTTCCCATGAGAACTGTGCAGGATCATAGGGAGCGAGGTGCAAGGGTACGGGTTTCTGACAGCCGAGAACACGCGGCATTAGCCGTTTATCGAGTAATGGGACAAACTGGGCCGAATCGAAGGTACCACGTTGGAAATTGGGCCGGTTTGCTTGACCCTTTCATTTTATTCCATCCGTAAATCGTACCCTAGTTATTGCTTGCCTAGGTTTGCTTGACCCTTTTATGCCACTCCATACCTAAATCGTACCCTAGTTACTGCTTGCCTAGGTTTGCTTGACCCTTTTATGCCATTCCATACCTAAATCGTAACCTAGTTATTGCTTGTCTAGGTTTCCTTTACCCTTTTATTCCGTTCCATCCCTCAATCGCAACCTAGTCATTGCTTGGCTCCTTCAGCTTGACTCTTTTATTACGGAACATCCCTAAATCGTAACCCAGTTATTGCTTACCCAGGTTTCCTTGACCATTTTTATTCCATTTCATCCCTAAATCGCAACCCAGTTATTGCTGGCCTAGGTTTGCTTGATCCTTGTATTCGATTCCATCCCTAAATCGTAACCTAGTTATGGCTTGACCCTTTTATTCCATTCGTCCGTACCATGACTATACGTGTTACGATAAATCGTAATCTAGTTATTGTTTGCCTGAGTTTGGGGCTTGAACCCTTTTATTCCATCCCATCCCCAAATAGTAAGCTAGTTATTGTGTTTTATTACTTTTATCCGGGATAGCGCGAACGCAGTCCCGACTAACAAAAATTATACGCCCGAGATATCCACATTAGGGATATTCGCAAGGGTCAGCTCGACCGATAGTGCAATGGAAGAGCCTCGCCCTGGAGAACCGCCTTGTTGATCACGGTAACCTCTGCGCCAGGTAAGTATGCTTTGGCACTCTACGCCGGAGCTTATATAGCCGAACCGCGCTCTATCGCTTGCGAGAAACTCTCGAACGAATGCGACGCCCGGCGGCCACTGGCGGAACTAAGAACCGCTGTGGGAAGAACGCCCGAACGTGTCTCGCATCTGGGCTGGGTAAGTTGCCATTCGGATGGATGGAGCCAATGAATTCGGACGACGAGGCATAGGATTGCTCCAACACACTTTGAAGTGAAGCTGGACATAAATGGAACAATATTTGTTTGTCAAAAACAGCGGCGCTGCGATCGAGATCAAACATCTTGTGTCAATTGAGCCAAAAGATTCCCACATTTAACAAACATTTTCCCTCCACGAAGGACCATCATGTTTTTTCTCATTAATTTAACATTTTCATTTCAACGAACGTGTTTCCAACTTGAATTTAGAAATATGTATCTTCGTGAAGAAGAAGAAGAAACTTTTGACAAATGTCCAAACCTCTATGTTAACCGGCACACTGAGAAAAATAAAAAATTGTTGGATTAACCAAATGTCGCGATGACATACGTTCGAAGCTGTTGTTTCTATGGTACAAAGAAAGCGTTGTTTTGATAAACGATTGTTTCCATCAAGCGATTCAAAATTTGTCAATTCAAACAAAGATTTTTGCACACTGTGCGTTTCCGCGCTTGCGGAAACACACAGTGTGCAAAAAACACACCGCGCCTTGCGTTAAACCAACCATTTATTTTTCTCAGTGCGGAAAGAGAAAATCCCTTCTCAGAGAAAGTAGCTTATACCACGCGGAATAATATCAACATGCCCCTCTCCGCGGTACTCGGTAGATACGGCCCTCGGATTTCGCGTAGAACTCACAGCAAGGTAGAGGTTGCAAGCTTGTTTACTCCGCAGCGCAAACGCGAAGGACCAATATTATGTTCTCTTATTAATTTTGCATTTATCATTTCAACGAAACGTGTTTTTTTATTCGAAAACAAAAATATGGACCTTCGTGAAGAAGAAACATTTGACGAATGTCCAAACTTCTTTTTTTTTTTTTTAATGTTGC
>OY294019.1:21637912-21765266 GCA_958510785.1 Exephanes ischioxanthus
CTTACCCCGCGCGACGCTCGCCGGATCTGCGGGCTCCCGTGGCGAGGCTTCGAGTGCGGTTGGGTGGGTCGTAGGAACACGAAAAGAACGAGCCGAGGGAGAGGGCGAGAGGAGTGCACGAGGACGTTGAAGCGGGAAGAGACTTTAGGTGGCGGTGTTCGATATTAAAAACAATCAAAAAAAGGATCCATCAATTAGCGGTAATGTTCGCCGAAGCTGGCGGGGCGGCGGATTGGTAAAATGGCTTTTGACTCTCGAGCCCACAGCCCGTCGGCCGAGTGACTCCGCGTCCTCGGGGTCCCAGCGTATGCGTGTAAACATACACACATGTGTCCATAGAGAATTTAACTCACGAGTCTCGCGAGGCGTGTGCGGGCTCGTGTAACGTTACACCCCGGAGAAATTGGTATCATTTCGGTTCGTTAGTCAAAGGACCACCATCGCGAACACCGTCGCTGGCTCTCCATGCCCGGTCCCTCGACTGTTTGCTTCAATGGCCCGTAATAGACGGGCAATACGCGCGGCAGAGCGCGAGGCGCAAGCCTTCCGCTAATGTCGACGTAACGCGTGTGATCTAAAGCGTTACTCGAGTACGCACTGCTTGAACGCTGCTAACCAACGGCCATAAAACCGTGACGGTTGTTAACTATCAACTGTCCCAATTTGTTCCGCTCGCTCTCTTAACGTCCCTTCGGCCCACGCGTCAATCCCCGTAGTTCGCGTAATTCAAAGGCCTATCGGTTCGACGAACGAGGCGCGCGAGGGAGCGCGGCGAATGACGAATGCGAATCTCCCACCGCCGGTCCCGAGCTCTCCCGCGATAGCGATAACCGTGGTGCAACAACTCTGCGCCACAGTGTCCGGTCGTTCCCTTGATTTCCAGCTCCGATCTCACAACATTGCCAGAAATCGGTATGTCAGACCGTACGGTATTTTGTTACGGCTGTGCGAGCCGCGTCCGCGAATACGAGTACCGCTCGAGCGTGTTGGAAAAGGCGAGGCGGGCTGTGCGCGCGTCGAAGGCTCGAGGGCCCGATATGGAAACGCGCAGCGTGGTTGCGGCACGAACGCGGTGAACCCGCCCGCGAGTCGGCGCCGACCGCACGCCGTGCGGTATCCTCATCAGCGGTGCCGCGTTCCTCGACCCTCTCTCGTCGGGCTATGCGCCGGGGCTGACCCCCCCCGTGCAACGGGAGGCAACCGAGTGCCGTAACAAAAGCGGAAAATTTGGCTCTAAGCGGCCAGTGTGGGTGCGCAGTGGCGTTCGGCGAGACGCGAGGCGACGGACGCCCGCGCGAGCTTCCGCGTTTCTCCCGCCATCGGGGCGGGGGCGAAACTCTCTCCAAGCCCGCGCGGTTATGTCTATAGGGCCATGTGCTCGGGGGATGGCGGAGTTTAGTATGTAAAATGTATATAGCTCGGACGCGGCTCGGATGGGTAGGACGTATACGACGGGGGGGGGGACGACATTTTCGTCGGGGTTTGTACTGCACCTCCTCCCACGCGGTATACTTGCTGTGCGCTTGGTAGCAGCAGCACGCTGCCGCTACTGCTGCTGTGCGGCTGCGGATGGTGCGGTATAGCGGTTAAGGGTGGTTAGGGTAGAGGTACCACAAGGGTGGTCAAACCGCAAACGAGACCACCGTCCTGGCTATCTGCTATCTGGATAACCACCATCACCACGGCCGCCAGGCGCTTCCACGACCGACGCCACGGCTGGTCGTAGTAGTTGCTGCTGCTGTGGCGCCGCCGCCGCCGCCGCCGCCGCCGCCGCCGGCGGGGATGCACCCACCGACCGACCCACACTCCACTTCGAACTCGACTGTACCACCCGCCCAGTGGATACCCACCCCATTCGCAAGGGGATGACCTCAGCGGTGCAACGTCACAGATAAAGGATAGAGGAAACTCATCCGAGTGAGAATCCGATAGCCGATGCGCTTAACGGTCAACTAATTTTCGGTAAATTACTTCCTTGGCGTTGCACTCGTAACGTGGAGCGCAGAGCACAAAGTACGCGAACCGAAGTACATGGTGCAAAGTAGACAGTGCGGAGGGCGAAGCGGGGTGTAAGCTGTTAAGCTGGAACGGATACGTAAATTGATTTGAGCGCCGATCGGAGTGGGACATATTGAGGAGTTTTATGTTACAGTGTTGAACCTACGAAATACAAACTCCAAAGCACCAAGTCCAAAGTCCAATGTCATTCTGATTGGATCGAGTAATTCTTTCGGTGTTTCAGTTCGCTAGGTGGAAGGTTCGATGCTTTTTCATGTTTTTCTACCCTTCGTGTGAACCTTTATCATTAAATTACTTCCGTGGTGTGCACGCGTAACGTAGAGCGCATAGTACAAATTACATAAACCGAAATACATAGTCCAAAGTACATAGTACGAAGGATAAAGTAGGGTGAATGTTGCCAATGTGTCGCGGTCCATACGTATTTGATTTAGGCGCTTATCGGAGTGGGCCATATTAACCAGTTTTATTCTCCAAAGTCCAAAGTCCAAAGTCCAAAGTCCAAAGTCCAAAGTCCAAAGTCCAAAGTCCAAAGTCCAAAGTCGAAGGTCCAAAGTCCAAAGTCCAAAGTCCAAAGTCCAAAGTCATTCTGAAGATGTAAAGCAATTCGTTTGACCATTCAGTTCGTCAGATGGAAGGCTCGATCAATTTACTTTTTTCTTCAACCCTTCATTCACAAATTTTAGTTTGACCCTTTTTCATATACAAAGAGCGATCGCCTGACGAGGAGCGGCTCCACAGTCGGTCTATTAGAGTTCTTATTGTCACGATTGCTCGTCCTTTTTTTTTTTTAACACGATCGTCGCTGCAACGGGGCATGAATTACGTCGCGAGATTATTCGTGTAGACGTCGAAAGATTGACTTATCACGATAGCGATCTAGCGTTTCGGGATTGACAAAGGTGAGTGCTCTCCCGATCGTAATGATACACGCTCGTGTACAACCGATGGGACGATATCGCCTCTCGTACGATACCCTGAAAATGACTCGTCGATTGTGACGATTGCACGTATCATACGAGTCGCCTCGTACCGTGTATTAGATATCCGACGATCCACACACACACACACGCAAACATCTTCAACTCGGTTCACGGACATTCGATCTTTTCGATAATCACTCTTTATTATCCCTTCCGATCTTCGCTTCTTCAGCTTCAGCATTTTTCCTCGAAGCCGAAGCTCGTAACGATTCAACGATATAGCGTCAATGTTTGCGCTGACTTGTTTTTCTCTCTGCGCAGTGAAAAAAAAAAAAAAATTGTTGGATTAACCAAAAGTCACTGTGACACACGTTACAAAGCTATTGTCCGTTTGCAGTGTTAAAAAAAAATTGTAAATTTAATGCACCGGACTGGAAGTTTGCATAAAAAAAACTGTTAAGTACATTGAATTAAATGTACAATTGTGATGAAAATTTAATGGACTGTTGCAGTGAAATTAAAGTAAATGATTGGATTTTAAGTACTTTTACAGTGAAATTAAAGAAAATTATTAAAAATACAGAATTCCGAATGTTTTTAAGACACTGAACATTAATTTTTCATCGCAATTGTACATTAAATTTGCAATACCAGTTTTTCCATAAAAACTTCCAGTCCGCTGCGTTAAATTTCATACAATTTCTTTTTGCAGTGCATAGAAAAGGGAGTTCTGACACGTGTGACTGCCGCACTCTTCAAGAACTCCCTTTCTACATCCCCGCCATAAAAACACCTGTTCCATCATCAATCAAATTTCTTAATAAAAAAAATAAAAATAAAATAAATCGTTAATTAGCAACGTTTAACAGCGAAGTTCCGCGCATAATCGTCGGGCGTCCCGACGTTCCGTGCTGCGCAATGAACCGCGGCTAATCGGGCACACACGGGCTATTCAAACGACGAGACTATGAGAATGCAATTGTCTCCAGCGCGCACCTGTACGCACTGCGAGATATCCGTGTCCCCGCTCATCCCCCGCGCATACCGCACCGGCGGTAACCCCATCATCTCTGCCTACACTGTCCAGTGCATGAGAGGACCATTGTGTACCTACGGGCATCGATGCGCTAAACACAAATACTCGTTCGGAATCGCTATTAAACGCGTTAGCTCTTTCGCAGCACGCGCATACACGGCGCGAATCCACCGCAAGTTCATCTAAACAGGCTGATGAGCTTACGCCCTTTCATTCCGGTATTAATTAATACGGCTTTGCTCTGTACCGGGCATACAAGCCCCCCCCCCCCCCCCCCCCCCCCAGGCCGGCGATTGCTAAATATGCATATTCGCGTATTGCATCGAATATGATCCTAGCGACTTTGCCAGCGCGTTTATTAATCGTCCGGTTGCACCGTACCAGAGGAGGGGAGGGGGGGGGGGGGGGGGGGAGCCGGACGATTCTCGTTACATGAAATTTCCATGTGCACATGTCGAGGCGGCGGCTGTGTGTACATACGCGTGATGGGCAAGGGCGGGTAAAAACAAAATTGCGCGAACGAGACCGCACACATACCCGGCCGGTACGGTGTACGCGCGGGTCCGTGGCGTGGAACCGCGCTCGCACTCGACCACACGCGGTAAATTCGCGCCGTTCGGTAGGCGGCACGCAAACGAAGGCACCCCCCGCGCGACCGATGGATCACGGCGATGGAGACACGGAGATCCGAGGAGGAGCGAGGGAGACGCGAAACGAGCACGCGTGGGGGAGAGCGTAGAGGCGGATTACACGAGCTGTGCGGCAAAAAGGGGAGAGGGGGGGGGGGGGGAGAGAAATTGTAGTATTGTGTGTAGGCCGCGTGTGCGCACGCGATATAGCAGAATCACGGCATGGCTTGCTCGCTCGTTCATTCGTTTATATACTATGTATACACAAACGAAAATTGCACATATTCGCGAGTGAGTGCGCTCCGCACATACGCGATTGTTCGCTCGGTGGATTTCGATATATATGTGTACGGGTGTATGTTTGTATTGGCGTGTGTGGATGTGCGTGCGGGACGTAGATGTGCGATAGCGATGCGCGGAAACCTCGATACACACACTGCCGATTCGCGGTGATCCAACGCTCGCGGAAATCGTTCGGGATATTCGGCAACCCGTTTGTTCGCACCCTCGTCCGCTTCGCATCAACCCTTACCCTCCCGTTCTCCCTCCCGGGTATGGCGAGCGGAAGGGAAATTCACCCTTTCGTTTCGCGCCCTCGCGTCGCGAGTCTCGCCGATCGCTTCTCCTTCCACGCCTATCTGTCGTTCCCCGATTCAGTTCAATCGAAACCCACGTTCGCGTAACTGGTACCTATCGGCGGGAGGGTGTGTACCCCCGTGACTCGAAAATCCGCCGGACCCCGAGCGGGGGCGGTGGACCATTCGCAGCGGCGGATACCGTAATTTTCGTTGTCGCGCAAAACGCACGGTGTGCAACAACAAACGGCGTTGGACGCGTGATCGGATGTGGCCAATGGGTCGGGCGATGCTGGGCGATGTTGCCGACATTGGCATGCGAACTTGGCTCTTTCATCGAGGGAGCCTTGGATGATAACTGCTTGGCAAAATTGGTCACGAGGCGCGAGCAACAGGATCTGCCAATGATTGGTTCTCAATGTAGGCCCTCTATAGGTTACTTATATAGGGCTAGAATGGTTTCAATGGTCAAATAATGATTTATGTAATACAAAAAAAAAATTATTTCACTTAAACAAGTATTTATTTTCGGGGCTCCCATCGAGCAAACTTTTTCTCAGTGCAGATTTTTTCATTTTTTTCCCCGCTTTATTTCCGAGGCACAAAACTTCGTTCGCCACCGGCAACAACGGCGTGAATTACGGAAAAATATTGGTATTTGTCGGTGCGAACGTGGACCAGTTATTAATTTTTTTTTTTTTTTTCGTTGGGATTTGGCGAGGGCCGCTGCCGCCGGGCGTCCGTTAGTCTCGAATTGCGGGCACGCGGGGCAGAAAGACCAAGAGTTATCAAGCCTGCGTGTAGGTGTGTTCGCATGTGCCTCCGAACACGAGGGAGGGGGGGGGGGGAGAGAGGATGGAGCCGCGGGGTTAACACGAACGGGTTCGGGACCGCGCGTGAACTCGCTCATTTGCGTGCCTGTTAATTTGCCGCCGACGCCACGCGGGCGAATACACGAACGCCCCGACGCAGCGTTCTCTTCGAGCGCGTACGATACGGGAGAGGAGAGAGCCCACGTTGTGCCCGCCGCGCCGTGAGACCGCAGAGTGCCGCGAACGCTGGGCGGCCGTCCCGTCGGTCGACCGACCGATCGAACCCTCGGAGTATTAGTGTTCGTCAGCGTTAATATCCTGAACGAGAATCTCCGTTGCCGCTCGAGAGAAACATACGTGCCGATCTGTATATAGATAGACAGATATATATGTACATATATATATATATATGTGTGTGTGTGTGTGTGTGTGTGTGTGTGTGTGTGTGTGTGTGTGTGTGTGTGTGTGTGTGTGTGTGTGTGTGTGTGTGTGTGTGTGTGTGTGTGTGTGTGTGTGTGTGTGTGTGTGTGTGTGTGTGTGTGTGTGTGTGTGTGTGTGTGTGTGTATGTGTATATGCATATATATATATATATGTATATATGCATGAAGTCGAGAAAGGTAGCGAGATGGAATAGTCTCGCGTGATGTGTATTTTGCTCCAACAGCTTCTATAACCGTACGTAAATTGTAAACGTTGGAGTTTGAAAGACGTAGGTTCGAAAAGCCCACGCCAGAGATAAACCGGCGAATCTCTGATGCATGCCGCGTATGCGTGTCTGCATGAATCTTTAATTAGCTATTTATCTAACGCACGGTGAGGCTGATTCGCTTAACTCCGATATCCCACGCCGAGCGAATAATCGTCGAGTCCGAATTCGCGTGACTAAAATTACATGGCTCTTCTCGTATGCAAACGTATTCGGATTTAATTCGATGATTGATTCATATGTAGACTATGTTGTGGGTAATGTACATGGAAGACAATTCTTTTTCTACAAGGTTTTTTTTTCAGAAAATATAATTAAATATAACGATAGGGACGGAGTGAAACTTTTTTCATGAATTACCGAAATCTTCACGTCGAGCCTTTGATTGTATAATTTTTTTAAAATATTGTCTCGGGAATCCAAGCTCCGTCAGGAAGAGATTTATTCCGAGGTTTGGTAGACGAATAAGAAGTTAATATTTTGCTGATGGAACTTGGATTCCGTGTATTCGCCGCTTCTCAATAGGGACGACAGCAATAAACTCTATACACAAAAAAAAAAAAAAAAAATTGCCTTTGATTTCTCACTCTTCGGATATTATATTTCAAACCTCAAAAATCAAGAACAAGGATTTATTACTTATGAATTAAAACGCATAGTGCAGAACGTCAAGAATAGGTTACTAAGTATAAAGATCGCAAAAAAAATAAATGTTACATGTAAAAAAAAAAAAATTCGCGCTACTAAACATTCAAGACAAGGAAGCAAAAAATTGATTTTTTTTAGGGCAAGCTGAATGAAATCGCGTTCCATCATTGATTTAGGTGCCGATGGGCGGTGGGCCATATTCCCCAACTTTTGTCCCCCATTTTCTATAAACCGAACTTTTAACGCGATAATCTCGATCGTGCGCAACACGATTATAAATTTTCCTTCGTCCCAAAATGACGATCGAATTAATTATCAAGAAAAATGTTCCATGCCAAAGATGGTCAGTTTCACGGTGCGGTTGTCGTTTGCGTGTCTTGCCTGCGTTTTGTAAGAGACAATGGGGGTTTGTATGTCTCGCGGCTATCTCCGGCCGGAGTCTTGCGACTCTCTTTCGCTTTAACCCTCTCGGTCTTGAGCCGCCTCTCTGTTATCTCGTTTCTCTTTCTGCGCCGTTGGTGCATTCATTCGTATATAAACACACACATGTATATATATATATATACACACACGTGTGTGTAAATCCGTGCTGTCCCACATCTTGCTTCTCCTCCGCGGCAAACACGTACACACTATCGAAGATATAGTACTATCAACGACCCACGTTGCCGTATTAGCGATCCGCCTCTCTCCTCTCCTCTCCGCGTGTCGAAGCTCTTGGCCGCAAACGCGCCTGGGTGGGCCCCGACGGGACGCTGTGCTTCTCGATCGTTTCGTGCCTTTCAGTCGGCGATGCCAACCCACAGTAACAACCATTCTATATGTATAGTGTATACAATACCGTGCGGTATACAAACGAGTGCCAGCCAGAAGCCGACGGGATTTTCATTAAACGTTCCCTCTCTACCCCCCCCCCCCCCCCCCCCTCTTCCACCCACACCCCCCTGCGATGTATACCGATGCCTTAGTCCTGTTTGCATTCTACACTATTCTTGCGTGCACATAAACCCTCGACACACGGCTACTTGGCGAATACCGACGCGTTGTATTCGACCAACTGGAAGACAACTCTTTCTCTGCCGCACGCTACAAACGTCACACTATAGGTAAGTTCGGAGAGAGACATTGGCAAAAATTGGCGATTTGGCAAAAAAAAAATTTTTTTTTACGGAAATAGATTCGGCTCTATAAGAAGGCTCAATTTTCGAACCTCATACAGGAAGCTTTGTTTTTCGCGGACATTTTTTTTTTGCCATTTTTTCGAAACGTGGAAAAATCACATTTAGTTTTCTAGATGTCTGGATGGACTTGGCAAAACATATTTTAACTTTTACTTTTACTTTAATATATTTAAAACTCTACGAAAATAGGTTCCGCTCTGTACAACGAGTCATTGATAAAAAAATGTATTCGTTCCAAGTCCGTAAAATTTTTATCTACTTCACTGATATTCAAAACTCAAAAATGGCTCATTGATTATTATAAGACAGTATTTTTTTTTTTTTCAATTCTAATTTCGGCTCGGTCCCCGGTAGAGAACAGTGCTACTTTCTAACCCTTTGGAGCATACATTTTTTTTTTTTTTTTTTTTTACAAGTATGAAGTTTCAAATACATTGGTTGGTTAATCCATTTTTTTTCTGAATTCAAGGAAATATATCACCTGTCATACACCTTGCTTCAAAGGGTTAAACCCCTTGTATCCATCATACAATTTTCTGTATCCCATTAATCCCCAGTTCCATCGAAACAATTTTCCCCGCAAGCTCCGTTTCGCTACCATCGTCCACCCTAATGGAGTGTCGAATACTAAAAAATGAATCATTCACTCCGCACGCTACGAGCGAAATCCCCTCAATTGCGCGAAGCATCAATTTCCCGGTTTTATTATTGCACGTTACGTTGTCTCTAATTTTTACGCTCAAACGTTAACGCCCACGTTGCGTACGCGTGTTCGGCGCATCGCAATTAAAACTCTGAAAAGCATTAAGTCGTAAGCTCGGAGTGAAAATTAGAAACAGCAAAAAATATTTAAAAATTTTACGGAAATAAATTCGACTCTATAAAAAATATCAATTTCCTTTCTTTTTTTAATTCGTTCGTGAAACAATTTTCTCCGCAAGCTCACCATCGTCCGCCATCATCCACCCCGATGAAGTTACAAATACAAAAAAAAAAAAAAATGAATCATTCACTCCGCACGCTACGAGCGAAATCCCCTCAATTGCGCGAAGCATCAATTTCCCGGTTTTATTATTGCACGTTACGTTGTCTCTAATTTTTACGCTCAAACGTTAACGCCCACGTTGCGTACGCGTGTTCGGCGCATCGCAATTAAAACTCTGAAAAGCATTAAGTCGTAAGCTCGGAGTGAAAATTAGAAACAGCAAAAAATATTTAAAAATTTTACGGAAATAAATTCGACTCTATAAGAAATATCAATTTCCTTTCTTTTTTTAATTCGTTCGTGAAACAATTTTCTCCGCAAGCTCACCATCGTCCGCCATCATCCACCCCGATGAAGTTACAAATACAAAAAAAAAAAAAAATGAATCATTCACTCCGCACGCTACGAGCGAAATCCCCTCAATTGCGCGAAGCATCAATTTCCCGGTTTTATTATTGCACGTTACGTTGTCTCTAATTTTTACGCTCAAACGTTAACGCCCACGTTGCGTACGTGTGTTCAGCGCATCGCAATTAAAACTGTGACGAGCATTAAGTCGTAAACTCGGGTTTCTAGGGACTTCCGGAAACTCCGGTCGGGCACCGCGAGAACCCGAAGGAAAGAGAGGGTGGGGGGGGGGGGGGGGGGGGGGGCATAGACGGAGCGTTTTCAACGTAGCGCTGAGAGGATTAACTCGTTAGAATCGTGACTCGCGTGTATCTCACGACGCGGTGAGCGCGGATAGAAAATAAGATAGCCCGTGGGCCGCGCGCTCACGTAGGCACTAATTATTGCGAATACGAAGGTGGCTATTAGAGCGGCAATTTTCATACTTCTCAGCGAGACAGGCTCCCAGCAGCAACAACAGCGGCAGCGGGAGCGAGCCACTAACAGAAACACAGAGGCCCGAAGTCGCCTCGCTTCGCCGGAGCGGAATTAAAGCCGCGAGACAGAGAGAGAGAGAGAGCGCGAACGGGGGGGCTCGAAGCGAGTGCCTCGCTGATTCCGCTGGTGCACGTACCGGCGTAAAACGTGTTTTGAATTCGCGAGCCGACTCGGCGAGAATAATCCCAACACGCCGCACGGTTACCGGCGCACATAACACCGTGCACACCGGCTACGATGATGGAACATCGCGCGTGATTCCTCCGGGGTCCGAAATACTCTCGGCGTTCACTTTAATCGAGTTGCCAAATGAACAAATATTTTAGCGAGCACGACATCATTATAAATCTCGTACCTTTTTTTTTTTTTTTTCGTGCCACCCCTCGACCGCATAACCAGCGAAATAAATTAGTCCGCCGAGCTGAAAGAGAGAGGATTAAATGAACTAAAAAAAAGTGACGGAGGTTGTAAATTTTTTAAAAATTGCTGAGGTATAAAAAAAAAAAAACAAGGAAAAATGACGTAAATTATCGAATAAGCGTTGATAAACGAATACGCCGATCCATCCGCGGATAACGTTCGAGGCTCTCCACGTGCGTACCGCCTACCTCGGCCCTCTCGCACTCTCGCGTTCGTTTTGTCCTCCCCGTCGTGCTTTCTTCTCCTCGTCCCCCTCGTTGATTCCCTCGCGCATTTTCCAACGCCGGCTCGCTCCTCCTCACCGACGACGGAGTTACTCTCGCGCATATCATTACCATGCAAATACTGCACGGCGTGGCGTGCCCCGCGGCGTTGCGTGCCGCCCGGTCCCGCGCAAACCCCGCTCTTTCAGTCCCACATATGCAAAACCGTACTGCCACTATTATAATAACATTTCGCCGATGAACCCTTCCATTGAATACCCGGGCCGTGAGCATGCATGGCATCGCTAATTATACACCCGGTGCGCGCGCGTTCGCACGACGCCTTTCACGTTGTATACTTGCCTGGCCTTTTTTTCGTTTTTTTTTTCTTCAACCTTCTTCTTTTTTTTTTCTTCCTCGGTCTCCCATCGATCGGCTCCCTCTTTTCCACTCCACTTTACGGCATGCTCGATCTAGCACACTTCCCCCGTGTAGTCTCGTTCCGTACCGGAGATTTAATTTAAGTAGCTGTAGCAAAAGAAATTTATTGCCAATGCTATGCAATTTATACAGTTATCAGCCTGTAGTTTCGTACTTAACGATAATTATATACGACAAAGGCCCGTCGATCGGAACCCCTCGGACAGAGAGTTTCTTTGCTATCAGGAAGGTTTTTATTTTATTTTCTTAGATTAGAGTTAGATGAAGTTTGTTGGAAGATTTTTTTTCTTTCCTTGTATGTGCGATGAGACCATGAGACATGGCCTCGAAACGACAAATTATACGCAAATTTCAGTTAGACATTTTCTACAATAAAATTGGCAGAAAATTTTTACCATTTCAATTGTTTTTTTTTTTTTTTTTAATTAATTTTTACAGGTAGCGATTTAGGAGATTGATGCACCACTTTTTTGACCGTACCTTTTTTTTCTCATCTCCCACCGATCTGCTCCCTCTTTTCCACTCGATTCTGCAGCACGTTTGATCTGGCACACCTCCTTCCCGACGTCTTATTTTACCTTCGATTTCATTTACATTCCCGTAAATAAAAAAACGATGTCCATGTTATTTCAGTCTTCATTGATTAAAAAAAAAAAAAACAAACAAACAAACAAATGTTACTAATCTTCATAGATAGCGATCTAGAAAATTGATGAAATACTTTTTTGTAAATACCTTTTCTTGACGGCGCTTTAGGATCGTCGCGGGAAAATTGTGGCTCATCGGATTGAAATAAGGGATCCTCCTCTAAGAATCACGATTTTTTGTTTTATTTATCATAGTCACTCTGACTCACTTGCTATCGTACACATATGTACTCTTTCGTTATCCTTTTTTTTTTTTTCTTTTTTTTTTTCACACTCATCATAATCACTTTCTCTCGCTCGCACGCTCTCGACCCAATCATACCGACATACAACTCGCCGAACCAGCTCCTCCTCCTCAATATATATTTACAATTTCGTATTATCGAAGTTTTATCCAACTTGGGACGTATAAAAATATGACAGTATGTACGATGAGACGGTGTGTTTTCCTATGTGTATAATAATATTCATCCGTGCCGAGTATACCTCACATCTGTCCTTGAATCCGTCGATGTCTTCGTGTTCGTCACTGTTATTCGTCTATGTGTGTAATTTTTTTTTTTTTTCTTTTTTTTTTCTTTTTAACGCGCTGTTATATACAATGTGTACATAAGTATAACGAAAGATATTCTTTTTTTTTTCGCATCCCTCGTATCACTTAAGCAATGATAATAATAATAATATTAATAATAATAATATAATAATAATAATAATAATAATAATAATAATAATAATATTAATAATAATGTAATGATAGCGATCCGTCGAAGAATCCTCTTCGTCCCTAAACTCTTCATTAAAAAAAAAAAAAAAAAAAATGGAAAAAAAATGTTTTTCTCTCGATGACCGTATTCGGCTAACGAAATCGCGTTCGACCGGCACCACATCAACAACAACAACAACAACAATATTCAATAATAATAATGACGATAATAACATTAATAACTATATTTACATCGGGGCCTCTACGTGTCGTTTGCGGCAGGTTTGAATGTTGAGATACATCACTCGTTTATTCGTCTCTCTATCTGTGTGTGTGTGTCTCTCCGTGTGTGTGTGTCCCGTCATCTTCCTCGTTGACTCGCGTGTCGTTCCCTCGTTAGTACATGACCTCGTACACGGTAGCTTTCTTGTCGCCCGAGCCGGTAACGATGTACTTGTCGTCCGCTGAAATGTCGCAGCTCAGAACCGAGGACGATTCCTTCGACTGTAAAGGAAAGGGCAAACGTCGCCGTTGGATTAATGCATACGGTGAGGACACGGCTGCGGTGTATTTGTGTGTGTATAATCAGAGGCTATAATCGTACGCGACATAAAAGCTCGGAATGGGCGGGGAAGGAGTTGGAAACTTTGTAAATTCGAGTACCAGCCGCTGAGCCAGACTTGGCATGCATAAATGTAAGCATGAACTTGCGTCGCTCGAGTACGTCATTACAGTAAATAAAATGAGGGTGGATCTACCATCTGTCCCTTTCACGTTCGACAACGAGACGGGAATTCAATTTGTCGAAACGAATGAAGTTTTTTCATTTTTTTTTTTTTTTTTCCTTCGTCTACCGGATTCTTTAGTTTTGTTAGTTTTTTTTTTTTTTTTTGGTAAGGGCGGACTCGAACGGCGAATAATAATCCGGGGATGGTAATGACCAAATCTTTTTTTATTTCGTGAGATGATTTTTTTTTTTTTTTTTTTTTGTGAAAAGTAATCGGCACAGACTTGAAATGAATGTGGTTTTTTTCATCTGCCGGATTCTTTATTTATGTTTGTTAATTTCTGAAAAGTGGGCGCTTTGAACGGCGAATGATAATCTGAGGACGGTAATGGCCAAATGTTTCTTATTTAGTGTGAGACGATTTTTTTTGTGTCATCTACCGGATTCTTTATTGTTGAAAGTCGTCGAATTTAAACAGCGAATAATGATCCGAGGAAGATAATGATTACATTTTTTTTTATTTCGTGTGAAACGAAATTTTTGTATAAAAACAATCGGCAGATTCTCGATCAGGGAAAAAGTACATCAAAATGTAGTTGTTTTCTTTTTCATCTAACGGCTTCTTCATTTTTATTTTTATTTTTAAAAGCCGTCGCATTTGAAATAGCGAACGATAATCCGAGGATGACAATTATCAAATTCTGTTTTGTGTGAGACGATTTTTTTTTTTTTTCTTAAATTCAAAAAAAGGGTCGTGTTTTTTAAAGATAATAAATGAAAAAAATATTCGTGTTTTTTTAAGATAATAAATGAAAAAAAGATTCGTGTTTTTTAAAGATAATAAATGAAAAAAAAGATTCCTATTTTTTTAAAGAATACCTGAAGACTGGGAATTTGAAATTTAATTCCGATAAATGTTGTAAGACGGAGAGGTAGGGGAGAGATTTCGAGAGAGTGAGGCGGTCGGCAAACGTTGGAGGATTAATACTCTCCGTGTGTACCCGAGGCTATCCGAGGGCGCACCGCACTGTGCAAAGTGCGTGATGCGTGCTTGGTACGTGCGTACCTACTACCCACGATGGGTGGAGTACATGCATGTAAACATGAACACTCGCTCGAGGACGTCGTTACACGACGAGGAGAGAAACGAGGGGTTGCTCTCGCCGACTCTCGACCTCACCGGGAATTAAATTTCGATGCCCCTCTCTCTCTCTCTCTCACACACACACCCGCGCCGTCCGACGGCGGACGTTCTCGAGGATTTCCCGAACACGTGTTCGATCCACCGAGGCGAAAGATAGTCGAGAATTTTTCGAGCACGTCCACTCGAGATACATATAGAGGGACAGGGAAAAGCGATCGAAATTTGGAGTGGCTGTAACGGCATCGAAGCGGAATAGAGTATGTAATGCATCGATAGGTGGAAAAAAAAAAATGGATCACTACACTGAGAGAGGGATCTGACAGAAATGGCCATTAATCTGTTGAAAACCGACAGCATTTTCAGGTAAAGCGATATTCTGACAAAAATTCGTATCAATCTGAACACATTATGCTATTCAATTTCGTAATTTTCGATATCGTGGATATTAACCGAATGTTCCGTAATTTTTCCTCGAGTACAAGTTCCATGTTACTATTAATATAAATGAAAATGGCATTCACACGAGTCAGGACTCCTCTTTCTACGCCCCTGCCATTGGCATAATTTTTCGTAACAATTTGACGAAAATCACGCTTTTCGTTTTTGGGGAAGTCCGCGCAGAAAGTCACTTTCTCGCACTAGTGCGAGAAAAAAAAGAGTACGATGCAAAATAGTTACTTTTTGTAACGAATGCAGGAGAAGCGCTACTCCGTGTCTGCTGATTGTGGCGCTGCACAGCAAGGCGTCCACTGCGCATGCGTCGTACTTTACGCACGCCGAAGCGTGCGTAAAGTGATTTGACTTGGTAATTTTTCCGAGATCCTTCTCTCAGTCTACATATATTTTCTAAACAACATATCAGTCTAATAAAAAAAAAAGTCTCACCTGGAATATCGATGCACCGTAGGGTGTGCGCCACGCGTTGAGAAGATTATCCTTGCCGGTGGAGACGAACCACTTGCCGCAAGAGGCGAATCTCAACGACAGTACGCACGACTCGTGAAGATGAAGCTGGTACTTGTCGGGTTTGGTGGCGTGCAGTACCTCGACGTTGGAGTTTTCCATTCCGACGGCGAGCCACTCGCCGGTCGGACAGTAACCCAGCGAGAATATCTGCGACGTGAAGTCGTGCTGTTGCAATTGTCTTCCCTCCCTGAGATCCCAAGATCTGACGGTGTTGTCGAGGCCGCCGGTCCAGAGTTTCGATCCGTCGGCGGATATGTCGATGCACGAGGCGCCGTCCGTGTGCCCCTGAAATTGTCTCACGAGGGTCTGGTTCTGAAGATCCCATACGGCTATGTTGCCGTCGCTGCAGCAGCTGAAGCAGACCTTCGAGTCCGGCGATATCGCGAGGGCGTAACAGGCCGGTGCCGATGACGTAAGCTCGGCCTTTATCCTCGGCGTTGGACTCGCGAGATCCCATATGCTCAATTGACTCGCCTCGCCGCCTACGATGAGGGTTCTACCGTCCGGGAGGAGCTTCACCGATCTTATGTAGTTGTCTCGCTGAAGACAGTCCAGCTGGGATACCGGCTTCGAGCTTCCACCCGCCCCCTGTCCAATGTCCCAGACCTTGACGCATCCTTTGCCACCTGTGTACACGTACTTGGTTGGATTCGATATCGTTACCGCGCAGACAACCTCCCCGTGGGTCAATGTGTTTATCTGACGCGCGTGCCTCGGTATTCCGGGACCTATGAGGGCGTCCGGCGGAAAGGGCACCGGCTGCATCTGACCCTCGCTCGGCACGTGGAAACTGTACGCTCTGAAAGCCGCAATGGTAACTACTATGTAGACTATATATATGTGTTCTATCCATGGATATACGGGAACGGCAAACACTCGACGGCACTGATCGGCTCGGGAAACGTTCACTGGTAATAATAAGCTACTCGATCGGAAAATATAACAAAACGGCGCCGAGAATCCCTCGAGGAAACTTGTGTGATACTTCCTGTGTCTGGAGACTCGAAATTCATGTTTTGCATCAGTTTCATCAACTTTTTGACACGCATGCTCCAATTCCGAAATGGATGGATCAATTTTTGTAAATTACACTCGGTGGCATTGATTGGCTCGGGAAACGTTGACTGATCATAATAAGCTACTCGATCGAAAAAAATAAAAAACCTACGGTATCTTCAGATTCGAAATTCATGTTTTGCATCGGTTTCATTAATGTTTTTACACATATGCTCTAATTCCGAAATGGATGGATCGATTTTGTAAATTACATGACTTTGCGAATTTAGGACATATGTTTTATTTTTCAACATTGCTTGTCTTCATTTTTTTTTCTTTTTTTTATAATGTAAAAGTCGTAACAGCGTTGAGAATTCGTCGACAAAGCTGATTTGATACTTTTTCTCTTCGGAGACTCGAAATTCATACTTTGCCCCACTTTCATTAATTTTTTTTTTACACACATGCTCCAATTCCAAACTGGTTGAATAAATATGACTTCGTGAATTTAGGACGCATTTTCTATTTTTAAATCTTTTTTTTTTTCATAATGTACAAAAATCACAAAAGTTTCGAGAATCCCTCAACAAAACGAATCTGACACTTCCTCTCTCCGGAGACTCAAAATCCATATTTCCCCCCACTGTCATTAATATTTTCACATTTGCGCTCCAATTCCGAAATGGTTGAACAAATCTTCTAAATTATACGTGCTACATGAATTTGGGGCATATTTTCTATTTTCCAACATTGCTTCTCTCCTTGTATTTTTCTGTTGTTTCCATAACAGAAAACCCCAAAAACGTCGAGAATTCCTCACGAAAAAAAAATCTAACACTTTCCACCTCCGGAGTCTCAAAATCAATATTTCCCCTCACTTTCATTAATATTTTCATACATGTGCTCCAATTCCGAAATGGTTCGATAAATCTTCTAAATTATATGACTCGATGGATTTGGGATAGATTTTATAATTTCCAACGTTGCTTCTCATTTTAATTCAATTGTTTTCCAATAAAATAAAAATCACTCACGGTTTTCCACCGGGGACTCCGATGGATCCGACAGGCGCTCTCATGGCGGCGTTGTGATCGTACAGTTGCTGGAGGGAGGGCGGTCCCCTAGGTGCTCCGTAGCCGTTGTACGCCATCATGTCAACGTGAGGATGAAGTCCACCGGGAGGCATGTGATGCGGTGGTGGACCGGGGGGATAATGAGTGGGATAAGCACCGGCCACTCCGGGAGGCGGTGGACCCTGAAGGAGTTTCGCCGAGCTGGTGGCCTTCAGGCCTCCGCCACCCCCGCCGGAGGCCGAGGTCGGAGTCATCGGCTTCGATATCGGTGTCGTCGGCTTTTCGCGCTCCTCCATCTTCTTCGCGGACGGCGTGCTGGCGTTGCTGCTCGTGCCGCTTCGCGGCGAGTGCGGGGGTAAGTCCTTCTTCGCCTGAACGCCGGAGTTCATCGACGAAACGCCAACCTTGTCGAGACCGTTTTCCCTCGGCGACGATGTGCCGTTCACCGCTGGACTGGTCGGTCCCTCGCTCGCGTCGTCGACCACCAAATCCTGATCGCTCTTCTCACCGTCGCTCTGCGAACAAAAATTTTATTTGAGTGTCGAAGGTTTTTTTTTTTTTGAAAATATTATTAAAAATTGCGCACAGCTTTCCGAATGAGAAAGTGTGTTGATCGATTCCTCCCAAATGAGGAGAGCATGTGCAACATACTTTGCACCTTATTTTCGTAAGATAAAACAATTTGTACTTGTCATGAAATTCAAACGATCAACATTTTTCGTAAAATTTATTTCAGAAAATCGATGAATACAGTTTGCATAATTCGTCGTTTTGTTCCCCACTGATTTCGAATATCCGAATTATTTCACTCCTGGAGCGACATTCGATGCACAAACTCGCGTCGGATATGAATGAGACATTTTTCAAAAAAATTAAAAAATGTATCTGTTTTAGTTAGAATCCACTTTGAACACCGAACATTGTACAGTTAGATCCAATTCTAACTAATCCGATTGCATTAGTTAGATGCAAATTGAATACCAAACATTGTACAGTATTAGGACATTCTCGTGTCGAATTTGAGATCGATACCTCCGCGTTCACTCGAATTAAAAATCGTCACTCACGTGTCCGATGTCCTTGTCCTGTTCCTTCTTCATTTTTTTAATGTGCATCGGATGATCGTGATGATTTTGCGAGTGATGCTGGTGATGCGACTCCTGCGGCGTTCTCGGTCTGCTGTATTTATCACCGGGCGATATCGAGCTTCTCTGCAAATTCACAAAAACAGAAAGAAAAAAAAAAAAAAAATTAAAAATTAAATACAATAAATAAATAAGCGCGCACATAAAATATAGCGTGTAAACGCGTATCAGCTGAATTTATCGAGTTGGCTTGTCATTTACAACCGCGGATTCCACGAGGCATTCGCGCTACTAATGTTTCATATAATCTATATTTAGTTACAAATGCTGTACGGGGAGTGAGAGATAGCTTCGTCGGTTGATCCCGGATCGGCAATCGAATTACAGATTAATTTTGTACGAGAGAGATCGAACCGGCGCTGAATTTCTATTCTCATTTTTTTTTTTTTTTTCCCCCATCCGCTCTCGCCAGTGCGGATAAAGCTTAATTTGACACGTCCACTATAACCGTTCGCCGGCTTCTATTTATGCCCGGGCACGTATGCCTGTGTATATCGTGCGGCGGTTATAGCTCGAGCGTCAAAGAACATAAACAGACCGCTCGATATCCATTATCGGGTGTACAGCGTGTGCGTGTCTGTGCGCTCACCGTTGGAACGAACGATTGCGATAAAACGATAATATTCGGGGTAAACTGCGTGTGCGAGCGCGAACGCTCGTTCGTTTCGGTCTGCGTAACACGACCGGGACAAAGCCCCTCGCGAAAAACCCTCCGGACGACACGCCTCCTCAACCACTCGCCCTTTTACGTTTTAATGACAACGTTTTCCCAACAATCACTTGTCGAGTGTAATGTATTATTTTTTTTTTTTTTTTTTTTGCACTTTCACGCTCCGCTTTTTCGCTCCACTCGGCGTTTTTTGTTTTTGTTCATTTTTTACTCCAAAAAGTTGAGCCGTTGCGCGATACCGGGTGGAGGGAGAAATTAACCCTTTAATTTACAACTATATTCGGAAAGCTGGTGAAATGGCTGTTCTCGGGGTGTCGAAAATTTGTCGATCACTGAAATGAGATTAACAAGGTTTATACCGAGGAAAAGATTCGAAAAGGTTGAAATATTCTTGGGGTATTCGAAAATTGGTCAACCACAAAAACTACACTAAAAAGATTTGTATCAAGGAAAAATTGAAGAAGGTTTACGTTTTAATGACAACGTTTTCCCAACAATCACTTGTCGAGTGTAATGTATTATTATTTTTTTTTTTGCACTTTCACGCTCCGCTTTTTCGCTCCACTCGGCGTTTTTTGTTTTTGTTCATTTTTTACTCCAAAAAGTTAACCCGTCGCGCGATACCGGGTGGAGGGAGAAATTAACCCTTTAATTTACAACTATATTCGGAATGCTGATGAAATGGCTGTTCTCGGGGTGTCGAAAATTGGTAGACCACAAAAATTACACTAAAAAGATTCGTACCAAGGAAACACTGAAGAAGTTAAAAATATTCTCGGGGTATCGAAAATTGGTCAACCACAAAAATGAAATTAAAAATGTTCATACGAAGGAAAAGTTGAAAGAAGGCAAAATTCTTTTTATTCTCGGGGTATCGAAAATCGGTAAGACCACAGCAACGACATTATAAAGATTCGTACCATTGAAAAATTGAAAAACGTAAAAATAAAAACGTTCATAAATGTTTTCCGAACATTTACATTACGTTTATCAAATATTTTGATTCGGAGAAGTGTCGAGCAGTTGAGAAAAGAATTGTTACCTTTTTTTTACGGGTAGGAGCTTTTGGAATTGAAGGATTAAGGCGAACCCTTTGAGGGTATTAAAACGGGAGAGAGCCGAGCGCACCGGCTATTGTCCCCGATGACCGCCCACGACTGTGCGGATATTCCGAGTTAGGAACAATGAAATGCTTTGTCGCATTAATTACTCGCGTATGGACTCTTCTATTTCGATGGCTGAGTGTCTCGGGGCGAGGCCGAGTGCCGGAGAATCGTGTAATCCTCTCTCGGTGGGTGAACGAATCTCCGGATTTCATTACATAGGAAAGCTAATTAATAATCGAAATAGGGCGACATGAGGAGCTCGGATATGGAACGAACAAAGGCGGTCCGGAGAACAATAATGCGATAATCGATACTGGCCGATACTGCATCGAATACGGCCGAAGCTTCGCTAATCAGTGCCAGCTTTAGGTAACAGAACTGCGTGAAAGTAAACGCGATAACAAGAATTTTTTTATACATCGAACTCGCGTGAAATGCTATGTAGAAATCTGGTCACTCTGACTTCTTCGAACTATCCGACTATTGGGTCGCGTATTTAGCAACGCTTGCACCGTCTTTTAGCAAAATCCAGCCAATACACGGATAAAAAAATACGGTTGAATCAACTAAGATTCGGGCAGGGACGTTCAACTATGTATTTCGTTGGTTACAGCTAAAAAATTCGTTAGTTCAATAATTCGTTGGGTGATTTCAACAAAATATTTTTGAGTCATTAAAATATCTGGTTCGACCAACTAGATATTTACTTTAACGTCCCTGCCCGAATCTTAGTTGATTCAACTGTACTTTTTTATCAGTCTAGAAAATAATTTGGGCTTAAAACTGGTATAACTTTTTTCTGTGCATCAAACAATGTTCGTTGATACGATTACGAGAGTCAAATTCGATTCCGGATACTTTAATTCGGAACAAATCACATCTGCATAGGACTCTCCGACGACTGGGATGTGTCCGAGTATTGGTAGTCAATAATGGTGGCCTTTTTTTGCCGGCAAAAAATTCCCTCCCTTTTCCCTGACTTTTCACTGACCAATTACGAAATTTTCCCTTGACCAAACTTCTAACGACTTATATTCAAAAAAAATTAATGATGCAAATGAAGATGCCTAATTATTATGTAAACATTTAATTTTATTTTTTTCTTCAAAATGTTCCTTTTTTTTATGGCTCCCTTTTGTGGACTCATTATTTATTTATAGAAGGTTCGGCGACAATTTACTTTTTCCCTGGCCAATTTTGAAATCCCCTGACTTTTCCCTGATTCCCTGAAAAAGATTTTGTTTCCCTGACTTTTCCCTGACCGCGGCCACCATGTTAATACACAAACCCCACCAACCCCCTGATACGCGCGACGATCGTGCAAAGAAAAAAGAAACTTGTGAATAAAAAAAAGAAAAATAATAATAAATTGAAACAAAGCAAACAAAAAAAAAAAATGAAACTCCCCCGGCCGTTCGCAGGGACGGGACGGATGGGGGTTTGTCTCGGGGGTGTGGGACGCGACCGCCGAGATAATAATTAAAAAAAAGAAGAATAAAAAGAACCGGCAGCGTAGAAAGGAATAGAAAAAAAAAAAAAAAAAAAAAAATAAGCATAAGGAGAATAATACGCGTGGAGAACTGGGTAGGTTGGAACGAGAGGTGAATCGACGAGGGCTGGGAGATAGTGATTACAGAGTCCGCGAGAAGTGCACGGCGTGGGAGAGAGCGGTGAGGCCTCGAGGGGCCGAGAGGGGGCGCCGGTGAAAGAAAGAACGAGATATAGAGATAGGTTTAAAAAAAAAAAAAAAAAAAAAAAATGTAGAAATAAATAAAGAAAGAACGAGAAGACAGGCCCGAGGACGTGGAGAGTAACGTGTAAGAGAGCAAAATAGAATGGCGAAAGAATGAGAGGGCGTCGATGGGCGTTCCAGCGGTCCCGCGATGATTACAGGCTCGGCAAACCTATAATACTCATCTTCTCTTACCTCTCCGGGGCAGTTCGAGTCGTATCGCGTTTTTTTTTTTTTTTTAACTCTTCGTCCCTACAATCTATACCGTTTCTCTCTTGCGCACCCTTTCGCGCTCGGGGTATCGAGGGGAAAGACGCGGATGACAGCCTCTCTTTCTATCGTTCTTTATCTTCGGCTCTCCTTTCGTTCTTACCTTCCATCTCACCTACGTGTGTTACTCCGATTTTTTTTTTTTTTTTTTTTTTTTTTTTTTTTTTTTTTCCTCTTTAACTCGCTCTATCTTTACTCTGCCATTTATTCCGCCGACCACCTTCGTGCAAGCGGCGAGTGTGCATCGGGAAGGAAAGGGGGCGAGCGGAGAGAAAACGAAAACGTAAATCGTTCGCGAACTCGTACAATCGCGCGCGGCTGACGTTTGCATGTGCTCGTACGTCACGTCGACTGGCGCGTATGTACGTATAAAAAAAAAAAGTTTCCTTCTCTTCCTCCTACCGAGTTTCGCGTATCCGTTCTCCATCCTCGAGCCGCTATCGGAAATTGAAAGAGGGGAAGCGAATGAGAAAAAAAAAAAAAAAATCAAATCGGCGAATCGGGAGAGTCTTTTTTTTCATCCGTTTCGCGAGGTCTTTTGTAGAAAAAAAAAAAGAACGACTTTTCTCGTCCCAAAATTAATTCACGCGCGAGGGTCGTTCGACCTCAACGTTACGTCACGAATCCAACGTCACATCTACACGCCGACATATATATATATTTTTTTTTATTTAAAATTAATAAAAATCAACATTTTTTTTATTCAACTCACATGTCGTTCCTCGGTGGAGCTCAGTCCTGAAACAGAGCAAGAAAACAATCGCGTTAGTACAAATCGCTCGATCGTCACTCGAGATCTTTTTTTTATCGCTTCTCACGTTTCAAATAACGAGATAGGCCAGTGAAAAAAAAAGACTGAAAAAAAATATATATTTTTTAAATGTTCGACTCAAACTGTGTGCTCTGCGGATCGAGCGTTTGTTCTCTCGGTTCCAGACTCTGTGCCGGCAACGCTTTTTTTTTAGTATTATTATTATTATCATTATTATTATTATTATCATAACTGGCGAGAGAATTTCTCTCTATAGAGCAGGAGAGGCCGCGCTTCTCGCGTTCGTATATTTTAATACCAGAGCGTACAGGCTACATAAAGGCTAGAATACTAATATAACGATGAGAGGACGAGGGGGCGAGGGGGGGAGAGGGGGGCTCGTTGGTTGGAAAACGCGTGCATCCCGCGAGAGCTCCCGTATAAATGGTCTTCATGCATATTTATGTACGCGTTTTTCGCAAAAACGAAGCTTCCCCGAACCTGTCCCATGTTAACCGTCCACTCGGCCCCCCGCCGCCCCCCTCGGGCCCGGCCGCGCGTTTTCGATGTCCGGTAACGCGCTCCCGCTCGTCACGACCCCGTCGGGCAAACACACTCACGCACACCCTCTCTGAAAGCGAATACCGGAGCTTTGAAAATTTCCACCTGACCGTCGTTCTCGCCCCCCCCCCCCCCCTACCCGCAGTTTTTTTCCACTCTCGCCTGCACGGTCCTCTCTCACTTTTATTTCACCCCCCGAGTTCTCTCTCCACTTTATACAGCGAGGACACACTATACGTCCTCTGCTCGCCAGCTCGTTGACGACATTTTTTTTTTTTTTTTAACCATCCCTCTGGCCGAGTAGTCTCACTCGACAAACCCCCCCGGCTCCTCCGCCCCTCTCATGTGACACACCCTGTCTCTTTTATGGCGAGCACATCCAGGCAACTGCCGCGCCAGGATCAAACGGGGGACTATGAGGTTGGATGAAAAGTTAAAAGGGGAAAAAAAAAAAATGTTGGAAAAGGAGAGGAGAGTGAAAGGAAAATAAAAATTTGGCGCAGAGGAGGGTTATAAAAATATGAGAGCGGAGACTCGCTGAAAACTCGCTATTCAGTTGCCGGCTACGGTTGCGTTTTTTTTTTTTTTTTTTAATTATTAATTCGTTCTGCTTTATAATAATGAGGTTTTTCGAGGGTGCGGAGGTGATAACATTTTTGCTTCGTGTTTAGTTTTTCGTTCTTTTTTTTGTCATGCATCCCTTGTGGTTTAATTTTTTTTTGGTCTGTGTTCAGACGTCGAGGTTTCGCGTCGCACCTATTGTCGGCGAGAGTCGCGCATTGTCGTGTAAAAGAAGCCAAGCTTACAGCCGTTGCTTTTGAGATCGCCGGGCTCCGAAAGCTTCAACCCTAACCCTAACCCTACCCCCCCCCCCCCCCCCGCCCGCAGATACAAATGTCCCACGGCACTTACGCACAAAAGGCCAGCAGATTCATGTTCAGCGCACAAAAATACTCCGGAATACGTTGCAGTTAATTGTATAAACGGAAAAAAATATTTCATACCGACAAAAAATATTTCATCAAAAATTCCAAGGCCCTTTCCAATCCATTTTTTTACGATTTTCAACGTCCTCGAACGGCACGATAAAACGATTCGAAAACTTCGCACAAGGCCCTATCTTGTGTATTTTTCCCCGTAGAACACGGTGGGCACCCCGGATTTTTCCTAGCTCCATTGGGAGCCCAGATATCGACCTTTGAAAATCACGAAAATCGACATTTTTCCAAAAGTGGCACAAAAAGTGAAAAATCGTTGTTCAATCGATTTTTTTTTTTTTTTTTTTTTTTTTTTTAAGTCTATATTCCATGTATTTTTTCCCTCTGATCACGAATTTAACAATTATTTTACTCCCAACCCAATATTTTCCATTAAAATCCCAAAAATACGATTTTTCGTGCATAAAATCGAGACTTTCAATGACTCACTGCACTTCAGCCCCAAAAAGGCCAGCGGATTCATGATCAGCGGGAAAAAAATACGTCGAAATACGTGGCAGTTAATTAAAAAAAAAAAAAGAAAAAAAACATTTAGTAAACTAAATATACATTTTTAAACGCTAACATGTTACTCAGGCAATCTCGCCCTTGTTGTTTCAATATCGTATGGAATTTTAAGAATTGAAAAAGCAGAATTGAAATAAGAATGTTTTCCTTGGCAGCCCGCAATCAATTTTTTTTAATTTTTCAGTGTAAGAAGTTATGTAGTTTGCAGTTGACGCAGTGTCCAGTTATTGTCAGCGAGGGTCGCGAGTGAATTGTATAGAAGAAGGCAATCTTACCTCCGTTGCTTTTGAGATCGTCGGGCTGTCCCCTGTGAAGATCGGGTTTGCCGAGCATCGAGAGGGGATGCGCACCGGTCGCGCCCGGCGTCGAGGCCGCGCCGGGGGTAAGTCCGAGGCCCAGAAGCGCCGCGGAAGCGGAAGTCGGCACTGGAAGACCGGCCCCGGGTCCGAGACCCGGAAGTCCCGGCAGACCGGGATGCGCACCGAGCGCCGCGCCCGGCGGCAATTGCTGGGCGTGCATTTGCTGCAGTATCCGCGTCATGTCGGGCCTCTGTTGCTGAAACAATGACGAAAGGTTAATCGGTCGTGATTCAATAATTCCAATAATAATTCACAAATTGATTTATCGAAAGCCGAAAAAAAAAACACCGTGAAACAACGACGAACTACATTAAACACGACAAAATTTTCGACCATCGAAAGCTCCGATGGAAAATCATTGCCGAATTTAATTACACCGGCGGCATCAAAGAGCTCGACGAAATAATTCATATCGCAGAAAGGGCCGAAAACAGTGTAACGCAATAGCGGCGAATATGGCCCAGTCCATACATCGTCGATGCACCCGAACAATTATTTATTTGACGGGTAACCCGCAAATAAATATTGATTAAAATAAAATTAATATTCATTGAATAAAATAAATATTCATTTAAAATAAATAGATATTTATTTAAAATAAGTAGATATTTATTTAAAATAAATAAATATTTATTTAAAATAAATAAATATTTATTTAAAATAAATAAATATTTATTTAAAATAAATAGATATTTATTTTTAGGGCGTCCATCAAACGAATGATTTATCTGACTGTGCGCGCGCATCTCACACGCGCCCTCCGATAATCCAATATCTATCTGAGCACGATTTTATTTTTCAGTCAGGATGAATCGCCAGGGCTGCCGAAGTGTGCATATTCATCGTCAATCGTTCGATAAAATTCCATATTCGACAAATGTTCGATTCTCACGCGAATCATTCGAGGCGCGGTCCGCCCATCGGACGCGCACCTATCGTTCGGCAAATCGGTTTTCTCCCCTTTGGCATAGGGCGAGAGGAATAGTAGCGGTGCATTCGAGCATTTAACGCTATAGAACTCCACACCCCCCTCCCCCCCCCCCCCCCCCCCTCAATATGGGAGCCAGGAACGTTGAAATTGGAGCGGGAGGGTGCGCGGCACACGTGTGCAACAGGACAATTTGCAAGACAGATATATGCATAGCTTACATAATCTATATGCATATACGACATACACGCATACAGTGTGCGCACCCTCGAATAAGGGGGCCGGTATAGTGTCGATGGGTGTCACGACGCTCTCGCTTTCCTCCCCAGTTCCTATATTTCCCTCTCGGTCGTCATCGGGCGGGGTGAACAAGGGTTGGAACAGGCCAGTGGATATCCCTCGAGATTCGGTTGGTCACCCCATAGGGCCGGATTGCCAAGCGATCGGGGAATCGCCGGAGTGGATATTATGGCAGACGGGATTGAAGACGGGAAAGGGAAGGAGCGATCCGCCCGCCGGTCTCTAGCCGGTGGCCGATAAACTCGTTACGCGCCCGAATCCTGCTTATCGCGGATTTCACTTAGGCATTTAGGGGGTGCGGGGGGGGGGGGGGGGGGGGGGGGGGGGTGGCTCGGCGCAGAGCGCCGTTGGAGTAGCTCGGAGCGGCGAGTGGGAACTTTGCGCCCCGGTCGAGGGTGAGACGAGGCGAGAGAACGCGCTGCGCGTAGGGCTGAAGGGGTCGTAGGGGCATCTGGGACCGCACACGAAACCGGCGAGCGGGGATGGGGAGAAAATTGTTCGTTGCTTTCGGTCTCGTTTCCTCTCCCCGAGTCGGCACTGAAGGCATTACTTGCGGACAGCCTGAGCCCACGTGAGTTCGGAGAGAATTGAGAGGGGAGTTGCGGACACTTCTCGATCGGACAAAAATCTGAAAAAAAATAACCTTATGGAAGGTACTGAAAGAGATTGATTTTTTGCATAATAATAATACCAAAAATTTTCTTAATAAGTTAACGAAAAAAAATTCCCAACGAATCACTATTTGATTTGTTAACTTTTCTGAATACGTATTGATTTTTTTTCAGAATTTCGTGTAATTCTTGACAATTGCCTTTCTAGTTAATAAACTAAATTTTTAATTAATAAAAAAACGTAATTTTCAAAAATAACACACAATTCTGAAAAAAAATTCATACGCATTCAAAAAGATTAAAAAATTCTTTTTATACGAAGGAAAAGTGAAGTAGCCCGGGGATTCTTTGAACAATTTCTTCTTCATTAATGTGTTAACAACATTTTGAAATTATTATGCAAAATCAATCTTTTCAGCAGCTTCCACATGCTTAATTTTTTTTCAGATTTTTATCCCTCGAGAAAGTGTTCGCGATTCCCTCTCAATTCTCTCTGAACTTACGCGAGGTCGAACTGTCCGCAAGTGCTGCATTAACCGTTTCGTAGTCTCCCCGATGTCATGGCGATCGCGTTCGCCGATAGTCATTTTCGCGACGGAGGGTTGGCGGCCGCTCGATGGCTTCGTGCGACCCCTCGTTGATCTCGCGCGCAGGGGTGGCGACTAGCACACGATCCCGCATATCGCTGGTCCAGTGTCGAAAGGGCGCGCGGGCGCAGCTCGCCGCTGCGTCGTGCGCGCCCTTTCGTCACTCCGGGCCGTCGATGCGAGGCGAGGGAGCAGCGACGGAGAGCGCACTTTAATACCGGGCCGAGAACGGTGTGCGCGCCCTCTACGGCGGGCGTCACGATGCGATGCCCACTGTAATTCGTTCGGGCATTAACTTCTGGGGGGGGGGGGGGGGGGGGGAGAAGAGACTCCATTAAGCCTATTGGCCAGTAGACCGCGTCGATTAAATCCGGCTGTTTCGACGACTCTCCACGCCACCCTTCGCGAACCCTCGATGGAATCATGGCAGTTGGACGGATTTGTTTCTTGTGTAGTCTCAGGAGTCGAATAACTCGCGAGGGGCGAACGGCGACTGTGTAATCTTTTTTTTTTCTTTCGTCCCCTGCTCCGATGTTTGCGTATTGTCGGGGCTGCGGGATTATCCCATTAGCGATCCATTGGGATGTCGGGGATAAAAGGTACAAATGCATCGTCTCACCCCTTGGCGCGTATCGATTTTCTTTATCTAACTGGTTCGAAGTTATCGTCGCGTATGGAGATTTTTGTTTTCATGTTGGGACGGTAATTAAAAACTGGTCGGAAAAAAAAAACGGGCGGATTTCTGCCGAATCATATCTTCCCATCGGCTGGAGATTCGTTAGCAGAAGGCATTAAAAAAATGGGGGGGGGGACGTTGTTATCGGCCGATCCTTCGCGCGGTGTTTTTCGATCGATGCTCGTTAACGAGAGAATTAAATAACGAAAGAAAAAAATTGTGCAAAAAAAAGAGTAAAATTTGGCAATCGAACGGACGGCACTCGGTGAAAATACTTTTTATCCGTTCGGTGGGCTCGAATCAGCGTCCATACGTATAAGTGCTCGAATCCGAGCGAAGCTTCCCCCCCCTTCGGATCCATCCCGGTCATCGGCATTCTGTACGCACGGCCTGGCATCGCGTACGAGCATGTGTATAACCCCCCCCCCCCCCCCCCCCCCACCCTCCGCGTTTACCGTGTTGGTAGGAGCGTTCTCCGCGCTCACGAAACGGAACGTAATAGTTCCAAACGAGGTTTAACGCGCCGTGAATAATCCGGCGCATCGGTGGTGAAAGCGTGCGCTATACCGACGAGGGTGGAACAGCTACGAGATATATAGTACGTACCTATCCCCTGATTCCACTCCTGCTCCCGAGCTTTACACCTCCCCAAAAAAAATTTCAGCCCCGGGCGAATCCGAGCTCCCCTTCCGTTTTGGACGATAATACGTTTTTCTTTCGATCAAACACGAAACAAGAAAAAATACATATATGAATGTTTTGAATAGAAGAACTTTTTTTTCGTACAGTGCGGAATTTTATTGTTCTCCAAGTGCGCTCCGAATTTGGGGTGAGGTCAGTCATATCCGGACTAGCGCGCCGGGCAAATTGCATGGCAAATTGCATGGCAAATTGCGGGCAAATTGCATGGTGAATCTTGGATTTGAAACTTCAAGGGGACAGCGGCAGGCAGGATCCTACGATGTGCCTAATCAGATTTGGGAACTTCGCAAGTAATCAACTTTAGATCGATGTGTTGATTATAATGTATGTTTGTATTATGTTAAAAAAAAAAAACAATTTATATTAAATAAACGAATAAACACATATCTGCAAAGTTTTGACGAATCGCAAAGGGTGAAGGTTTTTTAAAAACTTTATCCGTTTGTCTTTCTCGATAAAGAGTTTCGGAAAAGCTTTCAGTAACGATCGGATAACAATTATTAAAATGGGCAGGGAATTCAGGGGACTGCATGGACACAAAAGTCTCGTCCAATTTAACAAAAATGATGAACAAGAAATGTATTTTCCCCGATTTGGAATAAATTAGTGAGAAACATTGGCTGAACGACTTCGGCCGATGGTCAATTGGCAGCACACATGTGATTCAAGTCTCTTGTGCATCAAAAACTGTTCCACATTGTAAGTTACCTTATAAGTACATACATATACGTACATGTACGAGTCTAAATCTCTTCAACATCGCCGCTGCGATCGCCGAATATTCTCCAATGAAGTCGAACGATCTGGATGATTTTTCGTAGTAGATAAGACTGTCTCACATTATCTACTATCAATCAATTCACTGCCACAACAAGTAGCAAAAATCGACTGCGAACCATCGCCGACGTATCGCGAACAATCTTTCTACCCCCCGATTCCTGAATCATCAAAATCCGGCAGAGACCCAACACCCACTCTAACTTTCGCCGCAATCCAATCGCGCGACACTAAGATCTTCGGGCTCGCAAGATACACCCCATAATCCCCGGATTCCATCGAGCCACTATCACCGGGGACGAGTCGAAGCCCCTCGGGACTCGGAGACGTTCATGACTCTCGAATATCCAAACTACCCCCCCGGTAACTCACCAGTATATCTATCCATAAACAACAGACCGCCCGAGTAGACTCGTCCCACCGCTCGGAGTATCCCAACCGACTATCCCGAAGCGACCCTCGCACATCCACTTTCACGAACACAGTAGTGTTTCCCCCCCCCCCCCGCCCGCCCCCCGTCGTTGTCTCGCCGCCCCTCTGGCGTTTTGGTCGAACCGCGCTGATGGCCGTGGGCTCATCCCCCTCGGATGCACACGCGGCATCAGCAACACCGGCCACTCCGTACAACCTATAGAGCTGCCGCGCTTCGTATGCGGTATTATTAAACGAAATATTGATTCAACCCCCTGTTTACCGAGTAATACATATTCATGGGGGCTTGCCGCGCGCTTCTGTCTGTTTGCTTCGCTGCTGCCTCGCTTCCCTTCAATATCTACCCCCTGCCGCCCGGTGTGCCTCTCCGCGACAGAGAATCGCTCACAGTCCCCCCTTCGCCCCCTTCGCTCGTCCCCCCCCCCCCCCCCCCCCCACCGGAACCGGCAGCCGAGTCTGTCCATACACGCGCCGTTCTGACGGAGCTTCCGGAGCGGTGTTGGTAAAGTCCTTACACAGCCACGCACCAACCTCGTCGCCACTGTGCGTTGTTCACCCTCCAGCGGGGCACCGACACTCCGCCGCTTCGGGGCGTTTCGGACCGATCCGAAAACCTCGTTCCACCGTCACTCCTCTCGTCCATCTCCCTCAGCGCTGTGTATATGATTCGATCATGTTCCCTCCCGTTGCTGGCTCGGATCGCTCGCTCGCTCCGGCGAATAGCTCATTGCCCCTCGAGTCTCGCAACACCCCCCCCCCCCCCCCCCCCCCCCCGGACTCTCACATACCGTGAAAACAACCGAACGACGAACGAGCAACGCCTCACGGAGAGCCTACACGTGTAGGAACGTGTGTCACTGTATCCACCCGATCGCTCCATGCGGACTCTCGTCGACGAGCACTATCCCCCCCCCGGCCCCGGCTGTGTTACCATTACCTGTAACTATATTTCTGATGTCATCGTGCACAAGGCGTTTCGCGTCAAGTTGGTTTCATGTTTTTTTATTTTTAATTTTTTTTTTTTGTGGCCTAAAATTAATAGAATAGAAATATGGATTTTTCTTTTTGCGGTACTCGACCGATTTGAAGATAAATATTGAAAATTAATTCCGTGATATTTCAATTCGTTAACCGAAGATCGGGAAATGAAACTGAATTCATTTTTTGATGTTTTTTTTTTCCTTTTTTGTAAAGTCGTGTGAAGGCTTGATGAGCCTATTTTCATAAAAACGAAATAGTATTTTTTCGTCTACGTGGCGAACATTGATTTTGTAAAAAAAAAAAAAAAAGGCCACTGTGAGGAATCAATAATAATGTCCTACTGTCCAACTTGACACAGAATACCTTATACGTCTGACGGGTATCGAAGTATATATTGCACCTAGTTTCGTATCATTTAATTACGATAGTCGAGTGTGTTACGAGCGGTCAACCACGAGTGCTCAGAATCGCGTAAACATCCCTCACGGACAATCCGGCGTGATATACACATGCACACATATATTATATGGAGTAGGTTTCCATCTTACAAAGGTACGCATTTTTCGTCTACTCGGTAGACATAAGAACTGAAAAAAAAAACAAACAAACAAACAAACAAAATCGCTCTGTGAAGTATCAATAATAATATCCGACTGTCCAACTTGACGCAGAATACATTATACGTTTGATCGGTACCGAAATCTGTACTACTCCTAGTTTCATATCATTCAATTACGATAGTCGAGTGTGTTACGAGCGGTCAACCGCGAATGCTCAGAATCGCGTAAACATCCCTCACGGATAATCCAGGACAATATACAGATACACACATATATATATATGAAGTAGGTTTCTATCTTCGTGCCCCCAGGCATTACGGTTTATATCGCCGATAGATAAAGGGTACGCGAATGCGATTTGGCAACAGAATTACGAGAAATTCTAACGATCCACGAAACTCACAGTATTATCGAAACCGAATATGTATAGGTTCGCTGCCACGCTACATGTCAACGGTAAACATTAAATGGAATCCGCATAATCATCTACATCTAAATGTATATCTGCGAAATATACATATCGGTGAGTGGGTTACGTGTGACGTTTGCCTGCGTAATAACCCATGCGCCCGCAGCGATGTGCGTATGGTGAGCCTATATACATATATATATACATACATATAGGACGTCAATCCGACGGAGGGTGGACGGTTTACGGGCCTCTATGGTGTTACACCCGTGCGTGCAGTTATGTACGAATGCCTCGTCGTCATCGTCTGTGTGCGATGCGCGGGAATATATACATCAATGACGATGACTGTATCGAATATTCCATAGCTCACTGATTACCCGTATGTCGATATGGTCGACTCTATTACACGTTGTGAGCACGTTCTGTATAGTACAACTCTGTATATACAGTCCTGTGTCAAATCATTGTATGTATATATGTGCATGTATGTATATTCGGGTGTTTCAAAATAAGTATTTTTTTTTTCGTCCCACCTTTTTAATGTACAGATTTCGATCTCAAATTAACCCTCGCAAAAAGTGGTACCTAGAAAATTTAATTGAAGAAAATTAAAAAAAGTGTCCTTCTTGTGAAACACCCTAATATATATATCTATATATGTATGTGTACGTGACGCAACAGCGGACGACCTCATTCGACCAATCTGGTACGACCAACGACAGTAACTACGACCTCGATTGTGTCATTGTATGTATAGTGTATGTATGTATGTATGTGTGCATGTATGTATATTCGGGTGTTTCAAAATAAGTCATTTTTTTCCTCCCACCTTTTTTAAGTACAAATTTCGATCTCAAATTAACCCTCGCGACAAGTGGTACCTAGAAAATGGAATTAAAGAAAATTGAAAAAAAAAATGTCCTTTTTGTGAAACACCCTAATATATATATCTATGTACATATATATACATATATGTATATGTATGTATATGTATGTGTACGTGACGCAACAGTGGACGACCTCATTCGACTAGTCTGGTGCGACCAACGACAGTAACTACGACCTCGATTGTGTCGGATGAGAGATCCACGCTGGCATGTTGCTAGCTCGGCCGATCCGCTCTTTCTGTACGTCTCTCTAGTTTTGACGGCTATTCGTATAGATGTCTAACGGGAATTCCTTCGACTTATCAAGATGTGCGTGCAGGACGCGTAAGCGAAACACGAGGTCGCTGAGCAGCTTTTTGTTCACGCGCATGGGAGAAGACGACTAGAGTTGGAAACCAAATGGATCGGTGAAGTCTCCGACGCATATCTCCGAGAATGTTTTCTCCTTTTCGCGGGTTAAACATTTTTTCGGTCAGCGATAGTTTTTTTAAATATATATACAAAAGTCTAATTTCGCCTTTTCATTGACATATAAATCTTTTTTAAAAAATAAAAAAATATCTGCACATCTTAAAAAAAAAAAAAAAAATGGCACGATAAGAATGAAGAAAAAAATCAACCGGACGCCAACACTAGAGTCGACCCGTTCCCGCCCCCCAAAAATTCATCATCCTTTTCGCGGCACAAAATATTGTTCGATCCAGCGATAGTCTATTCATTTTTTGATAAAATCCAATTTCGCTTTCTGCCTCCCATACACAAATCTTCTTTTCAACATAAAAAAAATCTGAATATCTTAAAAGAAAAAAGCGCATTAATAAAAAGAAAAATCTCAACCGAAATAAAAACAATCCAAAAATAGCGAGTGTTAAACGATACCGAATAAAAAAAAAAAAACCGGAAGACCCATCGAGAACAAAATTGAATCTTACTCTCAACTCCGACGATATTTCCACACAATGAATTTGCCAGACCGTCGTTTACAAGTCAACGATAGATACGCCCGGTTATAGGTGAAATTATTCACCTCGGCGGAGTCGCGCGTATAGTAATCAGTTTGGATCGGGCGTAGGGGGGTATTAGGAGGCTATATACGGTGCGAACCTATGGACATAGCCGAGTGGACGGTGGACACGAGAGGAGCAGCGACCGAGCGAGGTTCGAGGAGGAGGAGGAGGAGGACGAGAGCCAGCGAAGCTCGGAACTCAATTATACGGGTGGCCCCGGCCGAATGCCAATTAAATCGCTTATCGGTGTAATACACACTACGAAATAAGTCTGGCGCTGCCCGGCGGGCGGGGAGGGAGATCTATTCGGGCGTTTGGTTGTTGCTACTCGATGGGGATGCGCGCGATGTTGTTGCTGGCCCGGTGTATGTGCGTGCGGGCACAGTCGGGTGTCGAGTGGCTCGCGCCACTGAATTTCAATGCACGCATCAGAACACACACGGCAGAGTGTGTGTGGAGTGCAGCAGTTTAGCGGGGCGGGGCCGCGAGGGGGTCGGAGGGGGGGGGGGGGGGGGGGGAGTACTAGTCAGAGGTATAATACAACGTCGCACGTAGTCCACAGCACGCATCCTCGTGCGTGCGTGGATCGATTAACAATTATTATTGTCCGCGGATGTGGCTGTTGCGCGTCGAGAAACACAATTAACCAGGCCCCAAACCACCTCATTCACCGAGCGTCCTACCCGCTTCCTACCCCCCTCCTCACCCCTCGGCAGTGCGAACCCACTCTCTGCGACCGACCGCCAAATGTCGAGTAACTATCTACCACCCCCCCCCCCCCCCCCCCTCCCGCCGCGGAGTGGCGGAGCTATGTGCTTTTCGATATTTATCGGGAATCGAGCGTCACTATCAGCTGACGATTAATAAAACGAATATTCGGTATTTATGAGACTGATTAAGTTCGCTGGGAAAAATTGCTGGATTAACCAAAAGTCGCGGTGATGTAGGTTTGGAAGCTGTTGTTTGGTTGAAAATAAGACGCACGGTTTTTGGTGGTAATGAAGCATTGTTTTGTTAAACGATTATTTGACAGAATAATTGCCAGTATTATTCTACACTGAAAAAAAAATATCAATGACTCAAGTACAATTCGCTTGCGGGCTGCCAAAGAATTAAAATTATTATTTCAATTCTGCTTTCGATTCTTACAATTGCAGCCGGGATTGAAACAATAACATGTCACTTTGGCAGTCTTGCCGTCTTTGTTTCAATATCGTATGGAATCTCAAGAATTGAAATAAGAATTTTTTCTTTGCCAGCCCGTGATCAATTTTTTTTTCAGTGAAAAAATGTTTTTTAAAACATTATTAAAATTGCAATTTTCCAACAATTTTAGGACAAAAAAAAATTGCAAAACGAGGCTTACCCCGACGATGGAATTGAGCTCGGCCATCGTGACCTGCTTCGCACGATCCACGGCGTTCAACACTTGCTGCTGATGCTCCTGCGATAGGAACGGCAGTATCTGCCCGATTATCGCGTTAAGCCTCTTCGATATCTCCGTCTGAAACAATAATAAGAAAACAAATGGTAAAATAATTTTTTACGCTAATCGAACGAACATTCGCAATTATTTTGTACGATCGAGATAAACAACGTTCGATTAAATCGATGCTGTACGATCGTGATTATATGGCATTCGAACTACCCCGATTCACAATCGTTTATTATTCAATATTTAATTTATCAAGAGTGAGCACTCTCTACTTTTCTTTCTCGTAACATAAATAAACACGTCCCATCCATTTCAAAACAATAAATGTGCACGCACGCAAGCACATGCACAATTATACATATACACATATATATTCCGTCTTCAGAAAATCAGTCGCCAAAATAACTCGCATTCTCTATATGTATTGTTGTCGCTTAAGAAATGCTCCCTGATTGGCTGCCGTACGAGCCTGAAGCTGGAGTCTTTCGATTACCAATTTCAGTCAAATAAACCGGACCATGTGTTTGACAGTTGTGTGATTAAGGTTACATTGTAAATTAACGTGAACTCTATAACGCAAACGCCAAGGATTACGACGTTTTCTTGGAAATATAGTAGGGCCTCGACTTCATGAACAGCGGCTGACACCCACGAAAATCGAGGCAGCGCATGCCACGCCCATTCTCACTGTCGAGCACGGCAAATAGCTTACTGCGTCGATCGATATTCGCTCCGTGCTGGGGACTGTTGCGGAAACCGAGGCCGCACAAATCGAGGCCCTAGTGTATTTGATAGACAAGACCGTCTGGACACCGTCTAGATTAAAAATTTATTGATTTTTAAATATACCTATCAGAGCCTCTGTCCAGGCCTTTTTCTCATACTAATTTAATAATTACGGACGCGTCATTAATAGCGTAATTAGTAATTAATTTAATAATTTAATAATTATTGAATTATTTTATAATAATAAAAATGTATGGAGGGCTTGTAACTATCGAGATTTAGGATACGCAAAGCGCGCGATAACTACTAGTATATACTGAAAAAAAATATCAGTGACTCAAGCAAAATTCGATTGCGGGTTGCGAAAGAAAAAAATTATTATTTCAATTCTACTGTTGGGATTGAAACGATAACACGTCGCCTTGACAGTCTTGCCGTCGTTGTTTCAATATTATATGGAATTGTAAGAATTGAATACAGAATCGGAATAACCATTTTTTTCTTTGGCAGCCAGGCAAGCAAATTTCTGTTTCAGTGTGTATATATACATATATATATATATATATATATATATATATATATATATGAGAATAAGAACGCATGTTACGTATTACTTTGGGTCTCGAGATTCGATATCGCAGCGATCTTGCCGTTCGAAGCACTAATACACGGGGTGAGGTATAATAAAGGGGATAAGAGAATGAAGTACGCGAGGGTGGTCGAGAGGGGCGGTGATCGCCGCGCGGAGATGGAGGAACCCTGCGTAAGAGTCGAGATAGAACGGGCGAAGGAAAGGAAAAAAAGTAGAAAAAAAATAAAAAAATAGTGATATCGAGCGAGGCGGAGAAGAAGCAGAGGGACGGACGAAACATAGCCACGGTGCCGAGGGAGGAGGCCCGGTAATCGCCTGTTTTGCTGTGTAAGCACGCCAGCTCGTGCGTGGGTAGCCGCGAAGCAAACGAGGATTTATAACGCGTGTTCTACCGCCCGCGCGCTCGCTTACGTTTCTCCACCCCCGTATACACACACGCTGTAAGCGAAACGCGTGCGTTTGTTAATTTTTTTTTTTTTTTTTTTTTTTTAATATAGGAGATTCACCGTCTCGAAGCCCCCCACGCTCTATCGCTGATCACGTCTCGGAGAGTACAGTGATCTGTTTCTCTGTTTCTGATTCTTTTTATTTTTTTCTTTCAATTCTTAGGGTTCGGATGTTTTTTTTTTTTTGCTTGTTTCTCCTTTCGGGATGTTGAATCAGTCGATTTATATTTTTAGGATTCTCATCATTTTTTATTTATTTTCGATTTCTTTTCTATAGAAGATTCACTGTCTCGAAACGCTCCACGCTCTCCCGCCAATCACGTCTCGGAGAGTACAGTGATCTGTTTCTCTGTTTTCGATTATTTTTATTTTTTCTTTCCATTCTTAGGGTTCGGATGGTTTTTTTGCTTGCTTCTCCTTTCGGGATGTTGAATCAGTCGATTTGTATTTTTAGGATTTATATCATTTTTTTTATTTTTATTTTTTTACTATACAAGATTTACCGTCTCGGAGAGTACAGTGATCTGTTTCTCTGTTTTCGATTATTTTTGTTAATTTATTTTTATTTTTATTTCCATACGTAGGGTTCGCATGTTTTTTTTCACTTGCCTCTCCTTTCGGTATGTTGAATCATTAGGTTTGTATTTTTATGATTTAAAAAATTCTTTTTGTTTTTTTCTTCGGGTCGATTTATTCGAAGCGATGCGGGAGAGCAGGGGAGCGACGCGTGAGGTTGATATTATTCTGAGTCGCTTGATGGTTCAACGTCACAGCGTGAAGAGATATTTCGAGATGACTGAGAATCGTATGTGTGTATATATAGACGCAGTTTGCTTATATAGCTCGCTCGCGACTCGCTTTATAAGTTTGTACGCGATCTCACGCCGCGGCCAACCGCGAACGAGTCATTTGAGATTTTCTGTCTTCTTGACAAGGTCTCACTTATCATCGCGCGACGACTCTTATGGCCCTCCGAACAATATTTGCTCCTCACAATGGCCACGATTCTTCCGACCTGTCTCGCCCATTCTATCGTACCGATTAGTCGTAATTGCATCGCGGGTCTCATTGCAGATCTGAATTTTTAACGCACTATCGGTAACCTCGACCGATAAAATGTGACAAAGTTTGTAAAACGTTCAATTTTTCTTAAGTAAAAAATTAACTTCATAAATTTGTTACACCTTAATAAAAACAACGTAACAATCAAACTGTGTTTAAAAAAACCGTTCCAAAACTGATAAATAAGAACCGAAGATATTCGAAAAGAAAAAAAAACATGCTGTTTCACGAGCCTAGCAAACACAGTGAATTGGCAATTAATTAAAGGGTTGAAAAAAAAAAAAAAAAAATAAGCTCGAACAGTCCTTCGTCTGTTACACTCGCACTGTGTACAGTAACAAAATATTAAAAGCGCACACACAGCCCAGTCGTAAAACTCGCGTACAGTGTCCACAGTCCGCAGTTTGTCTTTCACGAGGCTAGAACGCGCCAGTTGAGTTATAATTCTCGGTTGGTTTACTCCAATTTCAAAGGCTGTCTTGTGTGTGCCAAGAAAAAAAAAAAAAAAAAAAGAGCGAAGAGCGAGAGAGCTTCGAAGTCTGCGGAGAGGAAAGAGGGGGCGAGGAGGAACGCACGCTGGCAGTGCCGAGGAGGGTTTTCAGTGGAACGTTATTTTCAACGCCGACGACTCGACGCTGTCAACGCTCGGGAGAAGCTCCCGGTCGAGATACACAGAAACCCCCGGTGAGAGAAACTCCGACGTATATAGGAATATGTAAAACCCTCCCGCTATTTTCGTCGTTCGCAGTTTCGAGGCGACGAACCTTAGATTTCCACGATGGTGTACATTGGAGCGCGTCTCGGAGTGCGCGGGGAGCGAAAGAGCTTCGGAAATAAACGGCCGGAGATGGGAAGAGCTAACGAGAATGCGACATAACCGGGTGCGTGCGTGCGGCGGAGCGTGTGACACGAAGTTTGTTAGAACCGCGGTCTTCCGCTGTTGGGGGGGGGGGGGGAGAAAAAAATAAGCGGGGCTGAAATTAGAATATAAATGACGGGTAATAATCCGGAGCTCCGAGAGCTTATCAAATTTTTACGTTACTCGAGTAGAAAAAAAGAAACAACTTTGGGACACGCGAGATAATTAAGTGGTAATCGGGACTAAAAGGTATGCGGAGAAAAAAAAAAGACTTCAGTCCCTTATCGCATTATCGTCGCGGGAGAACGAGTTCCATACGCTCTGTAGAGTTAATTAGATTAGTTCCTGGTAGAGCGTGCATATGGGCCGGGGGGGGGGGGGGGGGGGGGCGAACCGCACACTTTTAGGTCCTCTGAACTTCTCTTTTACGATCCGAGTTCGCGGTTTTGAAATTTTATTGGCCTTTTTTGTCACGGGAATTCAGCATGCGGCCCAATTACTGACCACCTGAGCTCCGCGTGGCAGTAAGTGAAAGAAAATTGCTGACAATAGTGGAGGTATTGAAATGACTGGTATTACAAAAAAAAAGTGTAGAGTCTTGATTAAAAGTAAAACCAGTATTATTTTATTATTTTTGACGATTTCGTAACAAACTCGAAATATACGCACCGATTAATGTCCTAGAACTTTGTCGTATAGCCGATATAGCGATCTATCCGAGGCCTGGTCATCGACCTACCATTTTTCATACCATCCGTTCGTGGTTTTGAAATTTTATTGGCCTTTTTTGTCACGGGAATTCAGCATGCGGCCCAATTACTGACCACCTGAGCTCCGCGTGGCAGTGAAAGTGAAAGAAGATTGCTGACAATAGTGGAGGTATTGAAATTACTGGTATTACAAAAAAAGTGTAGAGTCTCGATTAAAAGTAAAACCACTATTATTTTATTATTTTTGACGATTTCGTAATGAACTCGAAATGTACGCACCGATTAATGTCCCAGAACTTTGTCGTATAGCCGATATAGCGATCTATCCGAGGCCTAGTCATCGACCTACCATTTTTCATACCATCCGTTCGTGGTTTTGAAATTTTATTGGTCTTTTTTGTCACTGGAATTTAGCATAAGATGAACTGCCCAATTACTGACCATCTTAAGCTCCGCATGGCACTGACAATGACGCAAGATTGTTAAAAATAGTGGAGGTATTGAAATAACTGGTAGTACAAAAAAGATTTAGTATTAATTATGTAGAAAAAGTATAATTTTATTAGTTCTGACCATTTTTTAAATTATAAACTCGAAATATACGCGTTGTTGTAAATTACCCGATTTGTGTCTTACAATTTTTCCATGTAACCTATATATGACTATATAGTCAACTATCCACGCCTAATCAGTGACCTATGCCGTCTTCAAAAAAAAAAATAAATTATTATACCAACTAAATAACGCAGGTGAACGCGCCTTGGTTGATCCAACGATTTTTTTGTCTCAGTGTACCGTGATTAACGGACGGTAATTGGGCTACGGTCAATAATTGGGTCGTTCACTTTATCGGCGGCTTCGTCGCAGTTTTAGTTGTCCTCGCCGTCCAACAATAATGGAAAGCTCGTTAGCGGACTAGGTTGGACTCCGGCTGATGCAGCTCGATCCGAAGAGGCTGAAAACCTCACCAACTAACGGACGATTGAAAATTCGTGTGTGACACGGCGAGTAACGCGACGACAGGTGCGGAATTGCGAAACGGAGAAACCGGAACCGGGCGTACGGCCCGTCGGGCGGAGTTGAATAAGCACTCGGATATTTTAATTAAAACGCTCGGCGCCGCGTACCGTTCGCGGCCGCGGTAATTAATTGTCGAGAGCAAACGCGCCGTATAATACTCGCCTAGCCGATTTTCTCGGACGAGCCCTCGGAACACTCGAAAAAGAAAAGAGGCACAAAAAAAAAAAAAAATTGGGCACGGCGAGGCGAAAAAGAATAACGCGAAAAAACGGAGGAGGAGAAGTAGTGAGTGGAAGAAAAACGTGCTCAGGGCATTGCGAAGAAGGGAAAAAAAAATGAGAGGAAAAAAATTGGGGAGAACTTCCAGAAGGGGCTTACTCTCGTTATTATAGTATGGTAGAGGGAAAAGTGAAAAAAAAAAAGAGAAATAGTTAGAGAGAGATTCTTGATTGGAGGATTCGAATTGATGAATAATGTAACGAGAGACATAGCCGAGGGTTTAAACGTCGAGTGCACTCTATTATAGCGTACTTTCTATAGGCATACCCCGCACCTTTACTTTCGTAACGAAAGAATAAATGAGCTAAATGAGTAATTTCGAGAGCTCATTTATCGGAGAACTTTTATAGTACCTACTACTGTTACTCGTTAGGCGAGAGTTTCCGATGAATAATAAAAAATAAAATAAAAAAGCTCTACGCGTTATTAATATTCGTTTGCTTAAGGAGATTTGATTTTTCCGTCTGCGATATTTCCAGCAACTATTTTCTGCGGCCCAGAAATATATTTGCAAATTCAATTATCTCGCGTCGATCTTGTAAAAAGAAAAAAAAATTCACGCTCGCTCATCTTGGTCGGTGTGATGGAAATAAAGAAAAATTTGAGAAAAAAAAAACTGGCGATAATTCTCGTGACTCTCATCTTGGTCGGTGGAGTCAAAATAAAGAAAGTTTTACGCGTGATTAATATTCCGTTGCTCAAAGGGATTTAATTTTTCCATCTGCGATATTTCCAGCAACTATTCTCTGCAGTCCAGAAATATATTTGTAAATTCAATTATGTCGCGTCGAACTTGGAAAAAGAAAAAAAAAACTCACGCTCGATTATCTTGGTCAGCGTGATCGAAATTTAAAAAAACGTTCTGCGCGTTATTAATATTCGTTTGCTCAAAGAGATTTAATTTGTCTATCTGCGATATTTCCAGCAAATTTTTTTTTTTGCGGTCCAGAAATATATTTGCAAATTCAATTATCTCGCGTCGATCTTGTAAAAAGAAAAAAAAATTCACGCTCGCTCATCTTGGTCGGTGTGATGGAAATAAAGAAAAATTTGAAAAAAAAAAAACTGACGATAATTCTCGTGACTCGCAGTCGCGATTTAATGCCCCATGAAAGATTCACACGTATGTTAGTACGTAACGGCTGGGAGCATCTCATTAAATCTGTGGGTCTCTTATCCGACCCGCAACACGTGTGCGACGATGTCAGGCATAAATAATCGCGAATCGATAACGAAAAAAAAAGAAAAGGAAATCAATATTTATCCGATGAAAATATCGTTCGACCTCACCGATAGTCTGTCCTCAGTGTCGTTCATTCATATTGATGAAAAACGCTCGTTCCATGCTGCCTATTCGCGGCTTGATTTATTCACATCTCGACCACATTCAGATCGCAATGCGTTATCAATCAAACATAATTTTAAAAAAAAAAGCTATTCCCACAATAATGGAGAATAAGTAGGAACGAGTATCTCAAATTTATTATTCATCGGACCTATTAAAGGCTGTCGGAGCTATTAAATTTATTACTCATTAGAGCTATTGAAGGTACACTGCGAAGGTTTGTAACTTCGACAAACGTTTCTTGTCCTCAAAGTTGCACAATTATTTTCGTAATAATTTTGCGACGAAAAATAATTGTGAAACTATTAAAGGTGCACGCTAAAAGTTTGTTAATTCGACAAGCGTCTCTTCTCCACAAAGTTGCACAATTATTTTCTTGATAATTTCACCTTTTTTTTAGTAATCAATAAAGAATCCAAAAAAAAAAAACAATTGTGGATCTTTGTGAACAAGAAATGTTTCTTAAATTTAAAAACCTCTTTCGGCCGTGCACTGTCGATAGATTTTAACTTGCATAAAAGTAATTATTAATTTTTTATGTCGATTACAGCACACGAATAGCTTATCGAATTACTCCATTTTTTTTTGTTTTGTTTTTTTCAATCATACACCGCAGCAACGCTTCCCAGCACGCTAAAAGGTGCACGCTAAAAGTTTGTTAATTCGACAAGCGTCTCTTCTCCACAAAGTTGCACAATTATTTTCTTGATAATTTCACCTTTTTTTTTTAGTAACCAATAAAGAATCCAAAAAAAAAGCAATTGTGGATCTTTGCGAACAAGAAATGTTTCTTAAATTTAAAAACCTCTTTCAGCCGTGCACTGTCGATAGATTTTAACTTGCATAAAAGTAATTATTAATTTTTTATGTCGATTACAGTACACGAATAGCTTATCGAATTACTCAATTTTCTTTTTTTCTTTTTTTTTTTTTTTTAATCATACACCGCAGCAACGCGTTCCCAGCACGTTCCACCATTATTGCACCTGCGGTTTCGTGCATAGGAGCGAGAAGTAGCGCAAAGCTATAGCGACTCGGGGTGTGCACGTGCACATGCGCTCAATGCGGTTCGGCGCCTGGATAGTGCGGGCGTTAATTTACAGGTGTAAGCTGGGACCCATTGTTATTAATCGAGGAAAGCGCTCGTCGGGCCGCACCTCGTAAAAGTAATTACCACGTTATCGTTGCCGAGCTACGCCGGCTCCGCGGCTCGGCGTATTAGCCACCCAGAAGCGACTCCGCCAGGGAGAGTTCCGCGCTATTGCCGGCTTTGCGAAAGGGGAGTTTGCGGAAGCTTCGAGAGGGAGGAGGACAGCCGGAGAATGTGAAAGAGAGAAGCCTCGAAAAGCCCGCCGAGGTACGCGAACCCACTTAGCGCTCCAAGAATAAACCGTTTTACATCGCAGAACTGATTGCCGCGTGTCGCTGACTCGTGCACCGTTAAACGTGTATTGTTAACTCAGTGCAGATGTAGTCTTTTGCTTTTTACGAAAATATGCGGAATACCGCAAATTGGACGGAGAAGATTCATACCGCGACACGAAAAATTTGAGCCTTTCTCATGAAGGAACAAATAAAAAATGTTCAACCGACGGACACTTTCCTGAACAAAAATATTTTAAACGTGTAGGAGAGAGCGGGGCGAAATGGTACAGCGGGGCAAAACGGGACAATGAGGTAAAACGCAATTTTCCAATAACTTTTGGACGGTCGCGATGGTAGTGCGTGGGGCAAAGCGGGGTTGAAAATCCGGATGTATCGTCGGGACAAAATGGGGCATCCAAAAATTTTTTGGAAAACTGAGTTTTGCCCTCACTGTCCCGTTTTGCCCCACTGTCCCATTTTGTCCCGCCCTCCCCTAACTTTTGAAAAAATTGACTTCTTCAATTTTTCGGCACATTTACATCTCTACCACTCACAACTCTAACGGATTGTAACTCTACCGTATTAGAAGGCTACCAAAATCTCTGGCAGAAAGTTTTAAATAACTCTACCGGGCTTGAAATAAAATTGTACCGGACTTGAGATAAAACTCTACGGTAATTGAACCTGAAATACCGGAATAAAAGGCTAGACGGTAGCCTTCTATTCCGATAGAGTTTTATTGTAACACCGTCTAGTCTACTGTCTGGTCTTGTATTCCGGTTGTTTTATTTCCATTCCGGTAGAGTTTTATGTAAATTCCAGTAGAGTTTCATTGTGATTTTTGTGGAGTTCTAATACGGTAGAGATTTTTTTTGGTAGAGTTGTGACTGATAGAGATGTAAATGTGGCAATTTTTCAACCCGTACGAAAAATTTTGTAAACAAACTATGTTTGAAAAAACTGTACTCGGGATGCATTAACGCGCGAAAAATCTTTCCAGAGCTTTTGCATCGATATTGGAAAAGATGTTTCCAAAAATAGCTGTTCTGCCCTGCGAATGGAAGGTAAAAAGCTTCCACCGCGAGTAAGATAAATTAAACGTCTCTGTTATTCAGACCAATGGCAGAGATGACAGAAATAATAAGAAACCAACAAAAATTGGTAGATTTTATTTCGACAATGGTCTCTACGATGCTTTTTATTCAAGTTATAAATGCAATTTATTCAGGTCTGTCTTGTGTGCAGTAAATGAACAGCCTGAGTCATGACATACTTTGAACGAAATAAACGAAGTGAAATGTCTTTGCCTGCGCATTCGGTTTTTAGCAGAGTTCGAGCGTACCCGCCGAGTTTTCGCCGTTTCGTTGAAATAATAACCATGAAAGCAATTACCGAGGTTTACCGGTGAACCGCGCTTGTAATTCCATTTTCAACGATAGCGCAGTCGATCCCAAGCTCCCGAACGGCTGAGCGCGAGCGAAAGGGAGCTTTTACGGCTTGAACAGCGCGGAGGCAGACATTTAAATTTTTTTTTTTTTTTTATGTAGAACGATAAAGGAAACTCGGACCCAGAGAGTTCAACCGGCACTCTCCGAATTCCGCGTACAAAAGAGACGTCGGCTTTCATAGGCTCTGGCACGCTAATCAGCGTGATTGATTCCCTCGGTATGAAATGAAAAGATAATCGAATAACCAACCCAATGAAAAAATCGATCAATGTGGAACACAATATATCAAAATTTCTCGTGTCAATGAAAAAAAAAAAATTTCAAGGCTCTTTTTCTCCTGCACGAATATAAAAAAATCACTTTTTTTCTATGTTGAAAAGTCTATTGTTTAAAAAAAATATAGTATAGTATAGTAAAAAACGTACATAGAAAAATCGCGATGGGATTTTGCTTCCCTAAACCTCGCAAAAAAAAGAAATTGCTTAAACTGAACCATTTTGTCCAATTAATCGCCTTCGCAAATTGAAATCTGAAGTAATCGAGTAACTACACTGAAAAGAAAAAACTATCAATGACTAAAATAAAAAAGTTTTTATTTCAATTCTACTTTCAATTCTTACAATTCCATGCGGGATTAAAACTACACATGTCACCTTGACAATTCAATGTAAGAATTGAAATTAGAATAGAAATACATAATTTTTTCATTGGCAGCCCACAAGCAATTTTTTGTTCAGTGTATCACCGCGTGTATATACCGTGCACTTGACCCGACGCAATTGCATCGCCAAAAACCGATGAAACTGCAGCGTATTGTAATGCACATTAGGTGCCGGGTGACGCAAGGTGCGACAAAAAAAAAAAAAAAGATTACCCTCTCGCTAATAACGGGTTACGCCGGCGCGACATATCGCTCGCACGCACACTCGAGCGCTCGCGGGAGCGCGAGGGAAAGAGCACCGGGGACTATCGATAAAAGCCTCGTCGTAATATTGATCGGTGTATGGTATACGAGCAATCGTCAACCACCGGGTGATTATATTTAAATCACCGGGTGTACCAACAGAGGAGCGGTGAGAGCATCGGAATCGTTACACGCATACACTGGATTTAAATCACCGAGTAGCAGAAGTGGCGTATCGACGGTTCGCGCGGAGAAACATATATATATATATATATATATATATATTTATAAACGCAATCCAATAACCTCATACCGAGTGAGGACATGTGCGTGCGCAGTGTGTTGAGGTCGATCGGGAAAGCGGCCGCAACTGCAAAAGTACATTGATTGTTTCCGACTGCGTTATGTGCGTGCCCATTTTCCGCTTCTTCCGCGAGACCGACACGCCGATTGCCGCTGCGCATGCGCGCGCCCGCGCGCTCGAGGGGCCGATTGTTATCGCCAATTATAAACGCTTGTTAGAATTTTACTGTGCGTTTCGCGCTTAAGAGTACACGATAGGTCGCATTATAATTGCTCCATACATTATTGTTCACCGTTAATTTTCAACGATTCGCGAACAACAATATTCGATATATGTTTTCGAGCTCGCGACAAACCAAATGAATCCATCATCCATACGAGTTCGCTTTCCGCTAACAAACGTAATTATCTCGCGGATAAATCACATCGTGAATATTAATCAAAGTTTTATCGATAAATATATATATATATATATATATATATAATTATGTATCTGTATATGACGTATAGTGATGATAAAAGAATGCATGTTCTCTCCTTACCTGTTTGTGCATCTCCACGTTGAGCCCGTACGACATCTCGTAATACTGCGAAACAAAAAGAAAGATATTGAAAATACAAAAGTGAAATAGCTTTGTTAATTCGATTCTCGGATATTCAACACTTTTATTTACAATGCCCGCAATGCCAGCAATTTTTTCTTTTTTAATCTTTTTTTTCTCAACCAATTTAACTCGTCGTATCGAAAAATGTCCGACATCGCGTAATACTGTGAAACAAAAAGAAAGATATTGAAAATGCTAAAGTGAAATAGCTTTACTAATTTGATTCTCGGATATTGAACATTTTTATTTACAATTCCCGCAATGCCAGTAATTTTTTATTTTTTTATTTCTCAATCAATTTAAGTCGTCGTATCGCAAAATGTCCGACATCGCGTAATACTGGGAAACAAAAAGAAACATATTGAAAATGCTGAAGGGAAATAGCTTTACTAATTTGATTCTCGGATATTCAACATTTTTATTTACAATCCCCGCAAAACCAACTTTTTTCGATAATCTTTCATTTCTCAATCAATTTAACTCGCCGTATCGAAAAATGTCCGACATCGCGTAATACTGCGAGACAAAAAGAAAGATACTGAAAATACTAAAGTGAAACAGCTTTACTAATTTGATTCTCGGATATCGAAAATTTTTATTTACAATTCCCGCAATGCCAGCAATTTCGTATTCTTTCATTTCTCAATCAATTTAAGTCGTCGTATCGAAAAATGTCCGACATCTCGCAATACCACGAAACAAAAACAAAGACATTAAAAATACAAAAGTAAAACAACTTTACTAATTTGATTCTCGGATATTCAACACTTTTATTTACAACGCCCGCAATGCGAGTAATTTTTTAATCTTTTATTTCTCAATCAATTTAACACGCCGTGTCGGAAAATGTGTTTAACGCTTCGTACTACAGCGCGGAAAATCTCACCGTTGAATTTTTTTTTTTTTTTTCCTTCTCTTCCCACCGAGTTATTAAACGAGATACGGCGAGAGAGGTAAAGGCGAAGCCATTAATCTCGAGAAAAAAAAAAAAAAAAAAAAGAAAAAAGAAAAAAAACATCCAGTAGACCTCTCCGCATTCTCAGGTTGCACGAGAGAGCGACAGTCACGCGACTCTGCGCGCGCCCGTTGCTCGAGCGTTTCCCAGCGCTTAACCACTGCACTCGGCGTCGTTAACCGCGATAATCGTAATCAGGAGCCGTTACCGAGGAGAGCGAGATCTCGAGAGCCGGGTGGTACCAACGGGTGGAAAAAGGAGCGAGGGAAAGAGCCGGGTATTGCTGCGAAAGACGTGATAAGAGGAATCGTGAACGAGGGCGGGGGTGTGCAGCGGAAGTTCGCTGGATATAGTACGACGGAGAGGCTTGTAGTAGTAAATGCACAAGCCCCCCGGTGTAAAGTGCGCTACATATAAATATATATACATACCCACACATATATATACCTATATACACACACCTATACATACACATAACACGGTAGTGCACAGCGCGGCTCACAGGTTCTTAATTTTACGGGCCATTAGCCCGGTAATTACGCCGAGCGAATTAATTGCTCCGTAAGTGAGTTACTCCGCGCTGTATATACACGCGATGGAGCCGGAGCCCGAGACGGATAGAGCAGATTGCCGGCAGCGCGAGAGCGAGGTGGCTTGGGAAGGTTGTTATAAAATCCACCGAGCGTTTTCGCTCTCGCTCGTAGCTTCGCAGCGCGCGGAGAGGCGAGAGGCGTGTTATAAATAAAATTGAACGCAATCGCTCGAACACCTTTTTTTTTTACCCGATCTCATCAATTCTTCCTATCCTCGGATAGCTGACGTTGAGGAAAATCGTCGATAGGAGGAGCGCTGGCATTAACAATAAAAAAAAAATAATGATAATTAAAAAAAATATATATATCGATGTATTAAAGGAGATGATAGGCGGTAGGGGAGAGGCATGGGAAGAGCGTTAATGAATTCGATTTCTCGACGCAACGCGAAGCTGAATCGCACTGCGCCTCCGCGCCCTCGGCGCGAAGTGTACCGGCCGTTAATTAATCGACCGCTAATACTCACGGCCTGCCGCGATTAATCGGGGGGGGGGGGGGGGGGGGGGACTCGAGATGTTTGTAAATTTAGCCTGTTATCCCGATCGCTCGGTAACTACCACTGGTTCGCTGTTATTTATCGCGGAGTCACCGGTTTATATGTGTCGATGAATAATTTTGCAACGACGCCGATGTAATTATACGCGGGTAACTAACAAAGTGTGGCGTGAATGTAACGAACGGACTGATGAATTTGTGCGGTGGATTGATTAACGCTACGGCGTGTTATCGAAGACGGGATTTATTAAGTTTCTATGGAAATAACGATAATCGGGAGAGTGGTTATTGAAAAGTGGGCGGTCATCGGGTCGTTGAATGGCGGACAATGTTACGTTTCGCGGGCAAGATTGTCAACGCGCGCTGAGCTGGTTAGTTTGTCGCCGACAAATTCGACCGACCATCGGTGAAAGTGAACGCGAGCCAAGTTTGGTCGGGTCGGAAATTGAAATTTGACGCGATTAAGGGGCGTCGCTGGGGGAACGTTAGGGGGTGAGTTGACGGAGGCTTCGAGGCTCGAGCGACATTGGCGGAGAACGGCTGGGAGATTTATAAATACTACTTGCGATGTGGGAATTTTGATTAGAGTCGCGACACACTTGCTATTGGTGGAGGATATCGAGAGAAACTTATCGGGTGAACAATTTCGGACGGCGTCGACGGCAATCATCGATTGGAATAATTATAAATGCACTGTCGGCCAGACAAAAAAGATTGGCAAGATGAACATTTTTATTCCGAGGGAAAGGCATCGATTTTGTTATTTTTAAAATTGGCAACATTTTCACATTTTTATTCCATGCGAATTGCATCGAAAGAAATGCGAATTAGGCTTCCTCTCGTCAGCCTTATTCGCAGCGATGTACCATTCGTTTATCACATAAAATTGTCGCCCGAACTCCCCAATACCATACCTATAACCGGCAATTGGCTGAGAGATTTGCGAATGCAAAATTCGCTCGAAAAAAAAATTGGCAAAACGAACATTTTTATTCCAAGGAAAACGCATCGAAAGGTAACGTTTTCACGCGTTAGCCTAATTCGTAGCGACACACGATTGCGTTTGTCCCATCAAATTTTCGCCCTAACACCCCGTTACCAAACTTATAACACCAATCGGCTCAGACATCTTTAAAGGCAAAATCCACTCGAAAAAAAAAATTGGCAAAATGAACATTTTTATTCCAAGCGAAGCTCATCGAAGGACAACGCTTCCTCTCGTTAGCCTAATTCGCAGCGACATACGATTCCGTTTATCCCATCAAATTATCGCCCGAACATCCCAGCACGAAACCTGTAACTATACAGACTTCGCATAGAGCCTTCCCGTCGCCAATATAAATTAACCGTCCTAACTGCGCCTGCCGTCCGGCTCGCTCCGGACGTTTATTAACACATGTTCATTAGTACTCGGGTGGCTGTCTCAAGAGTTGTAAGTAGGCAAAACGCGTGTAGGTATAAACCGAAGAAAGCCGTGTGCTTTCATCTCCGTCCCTCTTTCGCCTCTATATATATATATATATATATATATATATATATATATATATATATATATATATAGAGGCGATGGGAGAAGGAGCGACGCTCGGGAAGACTGGAGAGTTAGTCGTAGGAAGTATATCTCTCAGAGAAGCCGAGTCGGAGGAGAGGTAAATGCGAGAAGCTCTCTCGTGCACCGATAAATCACCGAAGGGGGGGGGGGGGGGGAAGAACGACGGCGGTGACGACGACTTCCTTCCCTACAGTGCACCGGCAGGAGCAGTGGGTCGAGGCTTGCGGCTTGATTAATCGTGTTTAAACTAGTCGCCTCCGCGCCAATTAAGTCTATACGCGAAGCAAAGAAGCCGAGACGTGCCGTGCAAACAGGAGGACCGTACGCGGGGCCCCGCGGATGCACGCCGAGGAGAGGGCGATGCATCGATGCAACGACGACGCTCTCAGCGCGGTCTCGTAAGCGCAAGAGGCTCTCGGAGCCTCGAAGGAAGCGAATACGGGACGAGGAAACGGCGAGGAAGGCTTCCCGGGCGGCGCAACAAGACGTTAATAAATTGGTACATCGAACATCGTGTGCATGCAAACACGGAGCTTCGACGAAGAAAAAAAAAATGTACAAAAAAAAAAGGAAAAAAAAAACAATTTCAAGACTCAGGGAAAATAATGAGCTGGTGAAGAATCGCCGGGAGTCTCTGACGAGCAGAAAATATATGGTAATATTCGAGTAATAAGTGCAGGGTAATTATCCTCGTAATTTGAGTAATTGTGAGTTGAATAATAATTCTCGGTATACTGTATCGATGTATACTCGGTATACTGTTTCTGGATGTGTTTAATGTACCGATGAATTTCACGTCGATTATGTACATTGATTTTTGTATACCGGTTTTTGGGTATAAACATTTTTGTAATTTTTTATGTCAATTTTGGTAATAAAAATTTTACGGTGCGTACACGTGGGCACGTGCAGTCGCGAAAAAATTATGGTGATTGGTAACCATCGGGGCAGCCAGGTGAAAGGCGGGAACTGTTAAAAAATTTAAGTTATCACCGTATATAAATTCAGGATAAATCACTTTTTTTATTAATAATTAAAAATCATAAAAAAATTGATAAGAAGTGCAAACTCCAATTATCGTCAAAATTTCGTTTCGCACTGTAAACGACCTATATGAAACAACCTATATGGAACAACCTATATGGAACAACCTATATGGAACAACCTATATGGAACAACCTATATGGAACAACCCATATAGAACACCTTATATGGAACAACCCATATAGAACTCCTTATATGGAACAACCTATGTGAAACAACCTATATGTAACAACCCATATAGAACAACTTATATGCAACTACCCATATGGAATAATCCATATGGAACAACGTATATGGAACAACGTATATGGAACAACGTATATGGAACAACGTATATGGAACAACGTATTATATAGAAAAGAGAAAGAAAATCAATGATATTATATCCCGTCTATTGGCCTAGCGAAAATTACCATGTCGTTTGCGCTATTCAATTTAAAGACCAGCCTACCGCAGGCCGCGGTTCTGCTACTGGTCTTGAGCGCGTAAATCGTCCAAGTGTGTGCAAACTACTTATGAACGCTTGCATTATAGAAGCGTGCATAAGTACGTCTGACCTCGATTTCAAAACGGCGTAAATAGCGTTACGTAAATAAAGAAAGAAAAAAAAGAGACACGTCTCGACGGAGGGTGAATATTCACCCGAAGAGTGTCTGGAAAGTTGGTAACGCTAATAGAAAAAACAAAAACGAAATGAAACAAGTCTTTCGAACAGACGTCTGTGCATTGATACTTAACACGACGAATGCAACGTTTGGTTTCATCTGTGCTAGTCTCGTCGCGTGTACGGACGACAATAAACGTAATACGTATTATCGAGCATTTATCGATCGTCGTCGCGTACCCCAGACAGATGCCCTACCATTTCACCGGTAACATCGCTTATTTCGCCTCTTAACTCCTATTCCCTCCAGTTACAGATACGAAATATATTATCGAGATAAAATGCCAAATCCGTCGAGCAGTTTCACCTTTGGGACGAATACCAGTAATTCGGATTCAATGACCAAAACGTATAAATCCGTACTGATCTAATTGCAGCTCATGTCCGAATTCTCTGCAGTTCTGCGATACCTTACTGTTCCAAAATTCCCGCATATTCATCGCTCGTACGAAGATAACTTCTCCATAGCCGGATTCAGTTTTCCCACTGAGTCCGTCGGCGAAGTTGGCAATTCTCAGCGAATCAACGATACGAAAGCGAGTAAACTGAATCATTGGTACATCGGATTCCGAGCTCAGAGGTAATGGTAGCATTGCTTATTTTTCCCCTTAAGTCCAATTCCCTGCAGCTACGGATACGAGGTATACGATCGTGCTAAAATGCCAAATCCGCCGAGTAGTTTAACCCTCGAAACAATTCCCTTGAGATAAATGCCAGTAAATCAAATTCAATGCCCCAAACGGATAAATTCGTACCTGTCCAATGTTCAGCTGATTCGCTAGCTTCTATAAGTTTTCTGCAATTATGAGACACCTCGGTGTTTCCAAATTACATTCCCGCATATCCATCCAGTTTTTCCACAAAGGCCATCCACGAAGTTGGCAACTCTCGCCGAATCAACCGTACGAAAGCAAGTGCACTGCATCATTAGTTGCATAATTACTGCAACATTTTTTTATAAAATTCTACAAATTTTCTGCAATTATGAGACACCTCGGTGTTTCTAAATTACACTCCCGCACATCCATCCCTCGTATCAAGATAATGTCTCCGCAGCCGGATACGATAAATTTTCCCCACCGACTCCATCCACGAAGTTGGCAACTCTCGCCGAATCAACCATACGAAAGCAAGTGGACTGCATCATGAGTTGCATAATTACTGCAACATTTTTTATTAATCTCTACAAATTTTCTGCAATTATGCGACACCTCGGTGTTTCTAAATTACACTCCCGCACATCCATCCCTCGTATCAAGATAATGTCTCCACAGCCGGATACGATACATTTTCCCCACCGACTCCATCCCCGAAGTTGGCAACTCTCGCCGAATCAACCATACGAAAGCAAGTGGACTGCATCATGAGTTGCATAATTACTGCAACATTTTTTATTAATCTCTACAAATTTTCTGCAATTATGCGACACCTCGGTGTTTCTAAATTACACTCCCGCACATCCATCCCTCGTATCAAGATAATGTCTCCACAGCCGGATACGATACATTTTCCCCACCGACTCCATCCCCGAAGTTGGCAACTCTCGCCGAATCAACCATACGAAAGCAAGTGGACTGCATAATTACTGCAACATTTTTTTATAAATCTCTAAAAATGTTCTGCAATTATGAGACACCTCGGTGTTTCTAAATTACACTCCCGCACATCCATCCCTCGTATCAAGATAATGTCTCCGCAGCCGGATACGATAAATTTTCCCCACCGACTCCATCCACGAAGTTGGCAACTCTCGCCGAATCAACCGTACGAAAGCAAGTGGACTGCATCATTAGTACATCGGAACCCGACTCGCGGAGGTAAAGCCTCTCGCGTCATATCATCACGGAAACCGCGCTCGCAGGTGTTCGGCTCGAGGTATGGCATCAACTACCCAGCCGGCATCGCCACCAGCTATATGCCTTCAGTGGCACAGGTCCAGCAAGCGAGAACCGCAGGCCATAACGTAATGTAGGTAGAAACTATCCCCGTTCCATGTTCGACTACATCGTGTACGTTAGCGTCGTGAGGATTGTCGTCTCTCTCACACACACACACAGTTTACGGTTGCGGGAATAGGTGCGAGGAAGGAGGGCACTCAGCCTCGAAGAGAGAAGAGCCCGACTGCACGGCCGAGGATGATACAGACAAGTTTCGAGTCAATCCAGAGAAGCGAGGATGCAATTAATGCTAAGAAGTCGTTGCACGGTTTAATGGTCGGGTAAGCCCGATTAGGCTTGGTGCAGGATACGGCGGGAGATTGGCTGAAGAGGTAGAAACCCCGAGAGCTCGGTAGACGTCGGAGACACGTGAGGAAACTGTGCGCTCGGATGGAGGTGGATAAGGATGAAGAAGAGAGACCGTGGAAGGGTTAGATTGCAAACGGTATATCATATACGTGTATATGTATGGCTGCAGTTGCAAAGGAGATGAGTTGGTGGCGGAGAGCGGCGGTGGTTGTACGTGTGAACGAAACAGCGGTAGTTGGAAGCCTCTACACAATTCCGATACTGGTTTAACTCCGGAGCTACCAGTTTCTCGGCACGTACTCTCCAAGCCCTGAGAGACTATCCGGTAGAGTCGCTCTGGCTCCTCGCCTTGTTTCGTAGTACACGATGTGCTGTACACGATAACGCAAGATATGGCGAGCGTCGTGATACACGGTACGCAGAAGTGTATATTCCATCAATCTTGGGCGAAGTGGCGTGTATATCGGAGCGAGGTACAGTAGAATGCCGGTTAAGGTGGCCATGTCGCTTCGCGCTCATTTCGCATAAGTTCGAGAAAAATAAGAGAAAATTCCAATTCTCGATGGTATAAAAAATATGAAAAAATTCATGCGTACTAAAGGTACTTAAAAGAATAATTTTGCATGGTAATAATTCGGAAATGTTATCAACAAATTAATCAAAAAATTAATTGTTCAACAAATTATCCGGCAACGAAACTTTTTTTTTTGTTTATGAAAATGATTCGTTCATTTTTCTGAATACGTATGGATTTTTTCAGATTTTTCAATTAGTTTTGATTTTTTTTTTTCGATTAATTTTTTTTTGTATCATTCCGAGATACATGAGCTTAAAATTGTGTCAATTAGCATGAACTGCACATGGGGCTACGTGAAAAGCAACATTCTTTTTTTTTATATATATTTCCAGACTACTGTACTGTACTGTACTGTATTGGAATTTTTTTTTTCTAAAATAACATTACAATGTTGTTACGGACGCATTAAAAAAATAAGATTGAGCTATGCCCATAGATTTATCAATGTATCTCACCATAACGTAGTGTCGCTGAATCTCGATCTTCTCCGTCGCCAGCTTCTCGCACTCGAGCTTCATACTGCGAAACAAAAAAAAACAAACGAAAGGATTGAATTACACAATGAAAATTATTTCGCACATCGATTTATTGCTATGGGGGGGGGGGGGGGGGGGAGGGGGGGGGGGGTTAATTAACTGTACGTCGGATTTTCTTTGGGGGTGATTTAATTAAAGGGCAATGAGAACGGCGAACGAAAGGTGCGCGGTATGATTTTTTAATTGATATTTATTTAACGCATAGGGCGGTTGATGAAAACTTTAATATTAAAATTAATTAACTTTTAAGTCTTAATTGTTTTCGGTAGAATTTTCGATGTTCGGGTCCGCGGATAATAACGCGCTTAAGCCGGCCCCAATTCCGTTCCGTTTTGTTATATATTTAACGCCGATGGAGCGTTCGAATTAATTGGGAACAAATTTTCACAAATATTTACATAATAAAAAAAAACTGCACTGTTGGTATCGAGAGCAGAAAAGTTTTTCCGATTTGTTTAAAGTTATTTCTCGTCCACGAATTAACGTTTCCGGACAAGAAACTTTTGTAAAACGTACACCGAAAAAAAGGTTTGGTAATATCAAACTAAGCTGCGGCTGCGGGTAGCGAAAGAAATATTTGGTCGATTGAAAAAAATGTTTAGTAGTTTGACCGAATATTTAGTAGTTTGACCGAATATTTAGAAGTTTGACCGAGTATTTAGTAGTTTGACCGAATATTTAGTAGTTTGACCGAATATTTAGAAGTTTGACCGAATATTTAGTTGCTTTAACAAATAGTTACTTGGATTTAACAAACATTGTGTTCAATCGACCAAATATTTCTTTCGCCACCCGCGAAAGTTAATAATTTTGATATTACCAAACCTTTTTTTCGGTGTACAAAAAATTTTTTTTCCGCGCAATTTGAGACTCGAATATGTTTTTTTCGCCGATCGTGATTCGGCCATAAGAAAAGAAAAAAGAATGAACAATTCCGTTCATATCCGGCGCCGGGTGTATTTTTCGAACGGTAATAGGAAAACCTAAGCCCGATAAACTTGGCGGAAGTGACGGTGGAAGCACACGAGGAAGTGCTGCGCGGACCGTGCGATAAAAGTGGAGAAGAGCGGGCCGAGTTGGCCGGAGATAGCAGCGGAGGATGAGAGAAAAGTTGCAACGTTCGTGGAACGGTTTGAAATATTCATCGGCTCGGAGTCGCACGTAGTGCAAAGTAGAGCGCAGCAGTAGCGGCACCGCCAGGCAGGGGGTTCTCTTATATTCTTCAATTTTGCATTGGCGAACGTGCCACGTCGCGGGTTTCCTATAGCGTTATTATGTTTCATTGCTGCCGCTGCTTGGTCGCTGCTGCGGCTGAACCCGGGGCTCGCGAGGGAGCGATGCTTCGCGAATCGACGCTATCGTAAATCACTTATGAATACGGCCTCGCGTGCCCGCGTCAGCTGCCCGAGTTCCCGCGGCGCGTTGCAGCTCCGATCTTTATACACTGGTGTATATGTATACATGTATCTATCGGCGCCGCTTCGCAGTTGCACGAAGATATACCCGAGAGCGAATAAAACCGAGTAAGAAAAGTAAAAAAAAATTAAACTAAAAAAATATATATTCGATGAAGCTAAGAGTGGAAACCGTGATATTTATAATTATATATATATATATAAGATACATATAGCTATCGACGCCGCTTCGCAGTCACACGAACGAAGATATACTTGCGAGCGAATAAAAGTGCGTAGGAATAAAAATAAATAAAAATATATTCGATGAAACTAAGAGCGAAAACCGTGATATTTATAATAAAAAATATATAATATATATGTATTATATATAAAATATAAAATATATAATATACATATAGATACATATATCTATCGACGCCGCTTCGCAGTTACACGAACGAAGATACACCCGAGAGCGAATAAAAGTGAGTAAGAATAATAAAAAAAGTAAAAAAAATATATATTCGATGAAGCTAAGAGCGAGAACCGCGTTCCTGTTATTATTATCGTTCTGTTATTATAGCCACAACGAGCGCGATGTATCATCCCGGTGTATTATCATTGTTACCGTTAAATTTTCAATATTACCATTTCAATGAAAATTATTCAAATGAAGATCGAGTTTATTGTAATTGGGTTATCAAACGTCGATTAACGTTGTAATTATTGTAATTATTATTATCGGTGTTTTATCCCACTCACTTGTGATACTGTGCCTGTAGAAAATTGAATTCCTCCTTTATCCTGTCGCACGACTCGCCGACTGTGAATTTGAAGGGTTGGCCGGGTTGCGGTGGTCCCTGAAAATAAATAATAACAATAATGGTCGTTATTATGTCGTTAGTATGCGAATTGAATAAGAGCTTCGAGAACACAAAATAAATTTTTAAAAAATACACCAAGGTAATAAATCAATTGTAAACTCGAGGGTGAAGGGTGGAGCAATATTTGGGGCGAAAAGGGACGATATTCGGGCTCGGAGTCGGAAGCGAGTTTCTCAAAAAAAAGTTTTTGCCACCCGAAATGCGCTCGGCAAATTAACTTCACTGTGATAGCGACATAACGACAGCGTAGACTTAAGGTAGTCCTTGCGAATGGTGTTCACTTCTCATAAGTTTCAGAGAAATGCGAAGTAATTGCAAACACTTCTCGATGGTACAAAAATATGAAAAAAAATCAAGCATATTAAAGGTGCTGAGAATAGTAATTTAGCATAATAATATTTCCAAAATATTACAAACAAATTGATGAAAAAACTAAAATTGTTCAACACATCTCTCGAAAACCTAACTTTAAAAAAATGAAAATGATTCGCTCATTTTTCTGAATACGCATGAATCTTTTCGATTTTTAAATTCACTCTGAATTTTTTTGGCTTTCTACACATTTTTCCCATGTAAAGAAAAAATTCAAAGTAAATTAAAAAATCTGAACAAATTCATACGTATTCATGAAAGTGAACGAATCATTATCATAAAAAAAAAACAAAGTGAGCTTTCCGGGAGATTTGTTGAACAATTTTATTTCTCATCGACTTGTCAATAACATTACGTAATTATTATTATGCAAATTTAATATTTGCAGCACATTTAATACGCTTGATCTTTTTCAGATTTTTATATCACCCAAAAGTGTTTGCAATACCCTCTCATTTCCGTGAAACTTATGCGATGTGAACACCATTCGAAACGACAACCATAAGAGCCATAGCGATCGTTTAATTGAAGATCGTATAACCGAGGTTCTACTATATTGATATTTCTGTCAAAATATATATTCCACAAGAATATTTCTAACTACTGGAATGACGACATTGATATGGATTATCGCTATCGTCATCGCCCGACGAGACGGAAATCTCGGCGGTCGAGTAAAACACGGACTGCGCAATTCACATACAATTGTCGCGCGCGTTCGCTATACATTTATTCCAAACTCGCGGTTGAGTATTCCGTACCGCGGTGTTCTACAATTTACTGGAACTTTATAATTATAGTTCGGGGGAAAAAAAAAAAAAAAAAAAAAAAAAACACGTTCCGTTGAGTGAGAAGTGCTCGTTTAACCGGACACGTAAGTGCGGACGTACATTTCCGACACGGCACGGTCTCTAATGCGAAAATTTCACGGCTCCGCTTTGCCAGCCAGTGAGACTCATAAATGTGTATCATTCGCGTGTATATGACACAAGCGCAACGTGCAACGATGTTCGATGATTAACGCCGGTATGCAGCTGTGTCTCTCCGTCTCAGCAGGGGACAGCAAAAAAAAAGGGGCACAAAAAAAGGAAAATAAATAAAACATTAAATAAAACGACAAGCCAAGTCGGACGTACGCGCTTCCACGTTTACCGTGAATATTTCATACGGCCAGCTAACGACTCAACTATAGCAGCGACCCGCGCGAGAGAGAGTCGGAGAGATAATATTACCCTGCCAAGTTGAAACATACGTCCAGAACGAGCTGCTGCATGTTCGAACGAATGAAAAAAAAAAAAGCCATCGAATGAATTCCTTCGACTGAAACGAAAAAGGCTCGAAAACAAAACACAAAAAAATAAGCATCGAGTTTATCCGTCCATAGGGATAAACTCACTTTGTTTTTTTTTCTCTTTCCTTCGTTATCGCTCTTGTCCGTTGTCGAGTGAAACACAACGTTTATTACGTATTCCGTTCACGCATCCGAGACAAGTTCCGCGCACACGCTGAGAGGACACGCTCCGAACACTATAGCCCCCCCCCAAACCCCAGACATGCTGATCTCTCTCGCCAGCGGTCTGGCAGTGGGTAGACGGCAGGGCCCCGCATATAGCCGGCGGGCATCGAAGCCTCTTAACGTTGGAGTGACTGAGACAGGTGTTAATACGTATACTGTTGTAACTACAACGGTAATGCTATAGATGGACGACGGCTGAGAGAGCAACGAAGATATATACATATACATATACATATACATATACATATACATATACATATACATATACATATACATATACATATACATATACATATACATATACATATACATATACATATACATATACATATACATATACATATACATATACATATACATATACATATACATATACATATACATATACATATACATATACATATACATCTTCGTTGCTCTCTCACCCGTGTATATATATATATATATATATATATATATATATGGGGGGGGGGCAGACACGGCGCGAGGAAGGGGGAGGGAGTGAGCAAGTGTTAATTACATGTTTGCGGTGTCCGCGAGGATTACACGCTACAACCGAAACTATGAGCTTCGTACCGGTGCGGACCGGCCCGACGGTGACCGCAGCCCGGCAGTGGAGAGGACAGCACCTCCGTCACTGCTTCGAGTTACCGATGAGCTATTTCTCACTGCGTGACTCTCTTGGACTCTTTCTTTCTGGCCTTTTGGCTTGCGAACGGAAAAAAAAGCGGTGGTAATTGAATTTGCACTTTGCTTCCTCGTATTTGGGAAGTCCTCAGGCGATTTTGGTTTACTCGTTGAGAGGAGGCTTTGGGGATGGGGTTAAGAAGTGGGAAAGGAAGTCGGAAATTTAAAAAAAAGTGTACTAGTTTTTGTAATTTACTTTAGCTTAATTGAGAATGGAAATTGTTATTGCCGGAATGCAGACGGCGAGTCTGATAAGAGCTTGAGGTAAGCGGTCAGCGTTTTTCGCATAGCGGAAACTCGCTCGGTCGGGAAAAGTGCAAAAGCGTAATTTCAAGTACTCTGTACGTTAAAAAAATCATAAGCTTGTATATCAATTATGAAGAAATGTTAAAATCGTAAAAAAAAAAAGAACTTTCGAAGCAACATTTTATGAACTTCAATAAATTTTTCATATTTATGGTCGACTTGCTTAAAATATTAATAGCGAATGAATCGTCCATACGTGTGAGTTAACGAATGCCGTAAAAAAAAAAAAGATGCTTCCTAAAAGTTATTATTACCGAAATGCAGTCGTCGAGTCCGATAAGGTTTGGGGTTATGGGTCAGCGTTTTTCGTACGGAGACTCGCTCGGTCAGTAAAAGGGCAGAAGCGCAACGGGCATATCTATCAACGTTGCCCGTTTCACGTCGCTCCGGAAACCCCTTCGCGTTATTCAATTTCCATCTCGTCGGATAACCGAAAGACGTATGAGATAATAATTTAATTAACCTCAACGGTCATGGGATTAAATATCTATACAGCGATCGTCGCGTTCCGGCGTCGGATAATGAAAATGCTCCGCCGGATATAAGCTCCGTAGAGTTTCAGAAATTGAATTCCGTTATTATAGATACCCGTTGCTCTATATCTATATACGAAGCGAAACTGACAACGACGGGGGGTTATCGCGACTGAATAATTAACCGCGAACTTCCGGTCTCTTATATTCCCGGAACAGCCTTTAAAAATGGAGCAACGCGGAGAGACGGATAAGATGCAGTTTGTCCCATTGTTCCGATCGCTGGCAGAAGAAGGACAAAAGGAAGAGTGGATTGGACGGGGTAGAGGAGGGAAGAGGAGAGATCACCTCGTGACCCCGATGACAATCGGGTCGTTGTAATCGAAGGAGAATCGAGTCTCGATCGGAGCCCTCTAAACCCATTCCAACCCTGCCCCCCCCCCCCCTCCCTCTCCTTATCTTGGTACAGCCTCTCGGCAAACTGAATTTATCGACGGAGAAGCAGTCTTCCACTTTCTTAATAGAGGTGGCTCTTCTTCTCGAGCTCCCTTCCTCGCCTCTCCGCCTCGTCCTCCTACGTCCCGCCTTGTACGGCCACTCTTCTTATCTCAAGACTTATACCCTCCTTTTTTTTTTTTTTGCGAAAAGCAATGACGCGCGATCACGCGCAAAGAGAAGGAAGGTATTTTCTTCCGGAGAATCGATGCACGAACCCGATCTCCGCGGTCCCGAGACGAATGACGACACAACGGCTTCCTGTCTTGTAACTATAATTGTGATAATATATTTTGTTAACAATATATATTGTAACGATCTATCTCGTAACGACACATGTACATCTCTACCACTCACAACTCTACCGGATGATAACTTTACCAAAAAGCTTCCTCTATGAGGATGCAAAAAGGCAGCTCTAACAACTCTGCCTGAAAACATCTCTACCATATTAGAACTCTACCAAAATCGCTACCAAAATGTAAAAAAATACTCTACCAGAATCAAAATGAAACTCTACCGGAATTGAACTAAAATTTTACCGGAATGACAATAAAACTCTACAGGAATATAAAGAAGGCTACTTTCTAGCTTTGTATTCCGGTAGAGTTTTATTTTGATTCTGGTAGAGGTTTTTTTACTTGTGGTAGAGATTTTGGTAGAGTTGTTTTCTGGTAGAGATCTAAATGTGCCCTCGTAACAATGTATCTTGTAACAACACATCTTGTATAAATGTATCTTGTAATAACATATCTTGTAATAACACATCTTGCGATAATATTTCTTGTAATAACTCATCTTGCGATAATATTTCTTGTAATAACATATCTGGAAACAATAATTGCAAACTGAATTCATCGACGACCAAGCAGTCTTCCACTTTCAGTAATAGAGGTGGCTCGTCTTCTCGAGCTCCGTTCCTCGTCTCTCCACCTCGTCCTCCTATGTTCCGCCTTGTACGGCCACGCTTCTTATCTCAAGCCTTGCAGCCTTCCATTTTCTTTTCTTTTTTTTTTCTCTCTTAATAGAAGCAATGACGAGCCCTCACTAGCAAAAAAAAAAGATATTCTCTTCCGGAGAATCGATGCACGAGCTCGATCCCCGCGGTCCAGAGACGAGAGACGACACACCGGTTTCCTGTCCTGTAACTATAATTGTTGGGATATTCCTCTAACGCTCTGCACAACCGTGGCTCCCTTTCCGAGAATTCATGCAGAGGCGTGACTCGAATCGCGAAACGAGGATGAGCCGGGACGAGTCGATCGTGCGGAAAACAACGACAGGACGGAGATGGATTTTGTAACGAGAATTTTGCTCGCTAAATTCAATAATATTACTACGTACGTAAAAAAAAAGTAATAATAATTTTGTATTATCAATTATGAAAAAATTGTACAGTGTACTAAAAAAAAGGACTTCCGCAAAATCACTTTATGACTTTAAATGAAAAAAAAAAAATGTATTCTTAACGTTGACTTACGAAATATTTTCTTTGAATTAAAAACGAACGAATCTTAGCTCTGAGAAATCTGCCTAAAAAAATCTTTTCCTCGATCGCAGGCTCGAGGAAAAGATTCTTGACGAGCGCCGAGGAAAAATAAACGGCGTCCGTCATTCGAGGCACGGACCTCGGCACGCAACGCGTAACACCGGTGCAACAGAGTTTTACCATCGCGCTGTTATACGCAGTTAGAGCGTTAGCACGAACGTGTAAAACGGCGGTTGCACTTCAAACTCTCGACTATTCGTGCGAGAGCTGAATACGACTGTCGATGCAGCCCGGGGCGAAGCACCTTGCCCGATCCACCGTGTGTGCCGTAATACACGACACAAAACGACTCGACGAGTGAAACGGGAGACCGTGCATAACACACTTCGACTCTCTATGCGCACTGACGCTAAACAAACATCCGCGACCGGTATATATATTTCACTAATCAAACACCGTCGCACTCCCAACAAGCGACGCAATTTTCCTTATCTCCGACGCTATCGTTTATTATTACATACATATCAACCCTCCGTAAATTTCTTATCTCTATAATTACCTCCCCGAATATCCATATCGAGCGTATAAATAGCCACTCGTTAACTTTCTTTTTATAGAAAAAAGGTCATATTTATAGTAAGGAATTCACTCGAAACAACACTCCAGCCTTCTTAAGGGGAAGTGAAATATCGCGGTCGGTAATGAAAACTGTAATTAACTTTTCTCAAGGGTGCTAATTTTTTTTGAGGAAAAAGCAAATTCGAGCCGTATGCACATGGTAATTTCGCATCCGGCCCGAATTCATCATTTTCTCAATATAATTAGCATCATTGAATCAAGTTAATTAGAAAATTGCAACTATCTCTCTAACAGTCATGGCCGCGTCACGTGACTTTCACTTCACCTTAAGGTAATCGAACGGAAGGAAAGAAAAGAAAAGAAATTGGGAACCGAAATTCACTCATTATGTATCGAGTGCCGTTTATGTATTTCGATGCACCGCAATGGCAGTGCTGAAGTTGCAGGAGGTCGAAGTAAATCCGCGAATTGAAATAGGAGTCCGAGGAGCGGAAGTGCAAGAAGTGGAAATCTCGAGGGTCCTCCTCGAGACTTTTCCGCATCTCTCTCGCTATCGTTTATTATTACATACATATCAACCCTCCGTAAATTTCTTATCTCTTTAATTACCTCTCCGAATGTCCATATCGAGCGTATAAATAGCCACTCGTTAACTTTCTTTTTATAGAAAAAAGGTAATATTTATATTTCGGAATTCACTCGAAATAGCGCTTCATCCTCCTTAAGGTAATCGAAGAGACGCAAGGAAAAGAAAAGAAATTGAGAACTGAAATTGACTTATTATGTATCGAGTGCCGGTTATGTATTTCGGTTATGTAAGTTGCATGAGATCGAAATATACTCGCGAATGAAGATGGGAGTCTGAAGTGGAGGAATTCCGAGGAGCGGAAGTGCAAGAAGTGGAAACCTCGAGGGTGCTCGCGAAGACTTTTCCGCATCTACCTCGTTTATTATTACATACATATCACCATTCCGTAAATGTCTTGCCGCGTATAGAGCGTATAAATAGCCACGCGTTAACTTTCTTTTTATAGAAAAAACGCTAATATTTATAGTGCGGAATTTACTCGAAATAACACTCCATCTTCCTTAAGGTAGTCCTTGCGAATAGTTTACTTCGCACAAGTTTCAGAGAAACGTGAGAGAATTGTAGACACTTCTCGAGGGTATAAAAATCGGAAAAAAATCAGTTGTATCAAAGATGCTGAAAAGATTTATTTTGCATAATAATAGTTTCAAAATGTTATTAACGAATTGATGAAAAATAAAATTGTTCAACAAATCTCCCGGAAACCTAACTTTTTTTAAATTGAAAATCATTCGTTTATTTTTCCGAATAAGTGTGAATATTTCCGGATTTTTAAATTCACTTTGAATTTTGTGACATTCTAAACGTTTTTCTCATATATAAAAAAAAAATCAACGTAAATTTAAAAAACTGAAGAAAATTCATACATATTCAGAAAAGTGAACGAAGCATATTCATAAAAAAAAAAAGTTAGGTTTCCGGGAGATTTGTTGAACAGTGTTATTTTTCGTCAATTTCTCAATAACACTTCAGAATTATCATTATGCGAAATTAATATTTTCCGCGCCTTTAATATACTCAACTTTTTTTTCAGATTTTTATACCATCCCGAACTGTTTGCAATTCCCTCTCATTTCTCCGAAACTTATGCGAAGTGAGCACTGGTCAAACTGCCTTAACGTAATCGAACAGAACGAAATAGAAGAAAAGAAATTGAGAACCAAAATTGACTCATTCTGTATCGAGTGCCGGTTATGTATTTCGATGCACCGCAACGGCAGTGGTAAAGTTGCACGAGGTCAAAGTATATCCGCGAAGTGCGATGGGAGTCCGAAGTGGAGAAATTCCGAGGAGCGGAAGTGCAAGAAGTGGAAACCTCGAGGGTGCTCGGTGAGACCATATATATATATATACACATATAAATATACACGTATATATTAAAGGGAACGAGGGGGATGGAAGGGGGGAAGGGAGAGAGATCGTGGCGAAAGAGAGGATGGCCGGAAGAGAGACGGTGGAGGTTGCCAAGGGAGCCGTAGGTAGAGGCCGGAGTCCGAAGTGGCCACGGGATGAGGGAAGTCGCGGTTTCGCGGTCGCCGTGGTTGCGGCAGCAAATTGAGATAGTTCGCAAACCGCGTTCTGGCTCCGGCTGGCCGGCCTCCCTCGGCTGACCTAACAGTGTGCGATGCCGATGCACACACGGCCCGTTCCCTCTTCGCCTCTCACGATCCGCCGATGGTTCTCGCGGGCCAAAGTCGATTCGAGCCTCGCCGAGCATTGCACCAGAAAATCGTATACGGGAGGGCGGAAGAGGCTGCCGCTATTCAGCACACCAGCGTTCCCCGCATTCTCTTTCTCTCACTGCGGTGCGGGAAGGAGCTGCGTCGAGTCGGGAATGCGCACGTTTCTCTTGGCTCGGTTGTGTACGACGGGGAGTGAAACGCGCACGATTTCGCAGGCGGAGCCCGAGAGTCCCGACGGCAAACGATCCGAATAACAAGGAACGAGGGAAGGATCGCGCGTTCGACCGCGAAGTCGGGAGGGTGCGAGGCGACAAGCCCATGGGGTGCGAGAGAGCGGCGATTTACGGGACGGGAAATTGAGTAAAGGCAAGTGGAGAGAAAGAAATATGTGGGAGGGAAAAGATGTGTTGTCTTAAGAATTTTGGTATTCACGAAAATAGGATTTGTTGAACAAAATCCAAAAATTTGTTAAGTTAAGAGGAAGATGAAATAGTCTTTAACTTTAGATTTAACGCTTCAAAAATGTCTACCAAGGGAGTCCGAATAACCTATTGTACTGATAGTTTCAAGATGCTATCCGTTCTTACCGTCCGAGCGTAATAACGGGTGGTTGAGAACCACGGCGACCCCATGTAAACTGCACTATATTCTATTTGTGGCCTCGGCGCGGCAAATATTATCCGCGATATCACTCATGGTAAAACGGGTCCAACATTCCCTTAAGGACAAGAAATGAGTGTCAAGCGCGCAATGTCCAGTTCTTCCCGCGCAGCTGTTTTACCGAACCCAGTCGAATTCTTAGACCCTTAAAGAGATTCCTCAGAAGGCCCTAGCAGGGCCTTTTGGGGACGTTGTCGGACCCGATTTAACGCTTCAACAATGTCTACCAAGGGAGGCCGAATAACCTATTTGTACTGATAGTTTCAAGATGCGATCCGTTCTTACCGTCCGATCGTAATAACGCGTGGTTGAGAACCACTACTGCCCCGCGTAAACTGTACTATATTGTATTTGTGTGCTCGGCCGGGCAAATATTAGCCGCGATATCGCTTATGGTAAAACGGGTCCAACATTCCCTTAAGGACCATTTCTTCCCGCGCAGCTGTTTTACCGAACCCAGTCGAATTCTTAGACCCTCAAAGAGATTCCTCAGAAGCCCCTAGCAGGGCCTTTTGGGGACGTTGTCGGGTCCGAATAACCTATTTGTACTGATAGTTTCAAGATGCGATCCGTTCTTACCGTCTGATCGTAATAACGGGTGGTTGAGAACCACTGCTGTCCCGCGTAAACTGTACTATATTGTATTTGTGTGCTCGGCCGGGCAAATATTAGCCGCGATATCGCTTATGGTGCTTGTCGAGGGAGGACACTCGGCGACGGGATGCGTTCCGCATGGTAGTAGTTTACCTCATCCGCGTGTGCGACGAGTCACGAACCTTAGGTCCCCTCCATCTTCGCGCGGATGCATAATCCACACTCAACCAGCGCGCCCGTACACTCGAGCCTATACAGCCTGTCCCACTCGTACAGCATCCAACGATCTTTCATCTCCGCTTATCCGTCTCCCTCGTCTTCCCAGTTCGCGTGGTTGTTCCGCGTTAGTTCTCACGTTTACACAGTCTCTCTCTCTCCCCTCATGAGAAGAGTCTCGCTGTTTCGCATCTCCGAGCGAATACACACGCGCATGCGCACCGAGCGCCCTAATACCCGAACAGTCGTATGTACTTTCGTTGCGTCAGTGTGTTTGCACAAAGTACACGCACGAACTGAGAGACTCCAATCACAATCGCGGCTTGTGTACACATAAGTACGAGGAATTCGTTGGCACGATGTTTGTGGGTCGTCGAGACGCGGTTGTCACTCTAGCCGCTCGACGGCGAAGAAAGCGAGGGAGGCGCGGACGAGGAAAGTTGCGAGCGCGCGTGCGCGAGGAGAGATCGGGGCAAAAAGGTACACTGGCTAGAAACTTACTGTTCTTAACAATTTCTCCGGACAAGATATTTTTTTTCTTAAAGTCTCGAGTGGTAAAAAAAAAACGGTCTCGTAATCCGACAAACTTTTCTCGTCCACAAACGTCCGGAATTTTTGTTATCATTTCTTTATTGTATCGTATATTCATAGAATTTTAGAGACGTCATGAACCGAGAAAAACATCCCATTCGACCCGCGCCCAGCAAATAAATATTTATCTCGGTTCAAATTGATGTTCATTCGGTTTAAGTTAATATTTGTTTGATTAAAATAAATATTAATTTAAACGTAATAAATTATATTTCCGAGTGTGATACGAGGATCAGTTAGACAGTTCTGACGAAACAGCGGTCGAATCGACGGAATGCAAAGCCGTTCGATGAGACGAGCCTACGATGTTCGTCGTCGATTTTCGACGGATATGGAAAATTCGGTGGTCCATTTTGCCCCGCTCTCTCCTATGAGCTTAGCCGTGGTATTGAAAGTGCGCGATAGCGAGGGAGCTCAGGGGTTGGAAGAGGAGGGAGATTGAACGACGGGGATCGTACGAACGGTTTACGAGGAGACTGGCTGACGCGATTCCCCGCCGCCGTCGCGGCCGAGTATATTTGTCCGACTGTCCGCCGTATGCCCGGGGTCGCCCGTCTCTCTCTGACTCTCCGCCCCTCCCCCTCTCGCGCTCTATCTATATACATATATATACTATATCTACAACGGTTTGTTTGTCCTTGCTCTCCTTGTTTGAAGAACGTCGGGATCCCGGCCTGTGCAAACTCCTCATTATTGCGAACGAACCGCTCGAATGTTTGTATACCACTATATCTGTGTATGCGTTGAGCATAGCGCGAGGATGGTAGACTTGAACGCGAGGAACGTAGCCAGTATGTAGAATCGTTTCCACGTGTGCGTTGGCCCATGTTTGATTTTACACGTGCGCGACTCGGAACGCTAATATCAGCGGGCAATCGTCAGCAACCGAGTCTCAGCGTCTCTGCGAACCCGTCGCTTCCACCGGCAACTATTTTTTTCCGTAACGCTCGAGAATTTTTTATTTTTTAAAATTATTTTTGCGAGTGGCAATTAATTTTTTTTTATTGTCGAAGAAGATAAACCTCGGAGATTTTTGGCGAATCTCGCGAAAGCCCAGGCTATTTTTAAGTGGCTAGTTTATATCGATAGATGGGGTAAGTCGAAAATTAGAGGTTTACCGTTTTAAAAAACCTTTATATTTGGGTTGAAAACGACTCTAGGAACATCGAACTGAAGTAATTCGCTCGGAACTTTCGATATTTTCGACTTTCGACACTACCCGGTGTCCGGGTGATTATGACAAATATATGATATGATAAAATGTATGATGTGATATGATAAAAAATAAAAAAAACACGCGGAGAAACATACTCTCGATATACGAATCATATTTCATCGGAAAACAAATGCTCTTGAGCGTTTTTGCGATTTGAGCCTAATATATATCGAATATACATTTTTTGTTTGTTTAATTTTCACTTCTCCTGGCCTTCATTTTATTTTTTAACAAAAGCAATAGAGACGATTTCACTGCTCCGCCTTAAGCCGTTTAACTTTCGATATTTTCGATATTCGACACTACCGGTGTCCGGGTGATTATGACAAATATATGATATGATAAAATGTATGATGTGATATGATAAAAAATAAAAAAAAAACACGCGGAGAAACATACTCTCGATATACGAATCATATTTCATCGGAAAACAAATGCTCTTGAGCGTTTTTGCGATTTGAGCCTAATATATATCGAATATACATTTTTTGTTTGTTTAAATTTCACTTCTCCCGGCCTTAATTTGATTTTTTAACCAAAGTAATAGAGACGATTTCACTGCTCCGCCTTAAGCTGTTGATAAAGGGATTATCGAAACCGCCGTCGTAATCGCGAGCATTAATAAAATAATGGTAGAAACTCGAGTGCGGAGTTATGTTACGTTAGAAGGGTTGTTTCGTCGCAGACAAGCCCCAAATTGGCCTGGAGCCCTCGGTCGTGACTACCACGGGGGTTAATTCGATCCCCGGCATCGATGCTCCGCGCCAAAGCTATATGTACAACCTCGGAGGCACGGGGAGAGAGAGTGAGACTCTGTTGTAGCGACGTCGACAACCCCTGCGCGATAATTCGCACGTGAGTCAAACGGTGCAGGGGTGGCGAACGCCGCTCTGCCTTCCGTCGACACCTTCTCACCCCCTCCCCCCCTTCTCCGTGCCGGCTTTGACGCCGACCACTCTCGCCCCCGAGAGCCGCGCGGTGCCTCTTGCTTTGCCGTACATCGTATACCTGCCGTATAAGTACGTATACCACTATGGTTAGTTATGGGGGTAGTTATAAGGGTAAGGTAATTTTCAACCCAACCCGCGCGATCCCGGCACCGACAGCGACTGTTTACCTTTTCCCAACGACTTTCAACTTTGATCTCGAAAGAGAACTTTCCCGACGATTGAACACCCCTCCGAGACCCGCGTTAACGACCCGTCGGGTCAATGAAACGTAAATGACCATAGAGAAGCAACATTTTTGCTGTAATATAAGTTTTTAGAAACAAACAAAAATCATTTTCTATTATTTTATTATTTTTATTATTATTAATGAGAGCTGGTCAGTACCGGATACTTGTTTGGTACTTCAAGTGCACAAGGACTTTTCGAATCCCCCCTCGCAATAAGGAAACTGACATGCTTTTTTTATAAATATACGATTTTCTGTCTACATTTTTCAATAAGTATAATTATAACGAGAATTTTTTTTAAATTGTATTTAAAAAGGCATATTTATATCCCTACAATTCGCAACTCGACCAGAAAACATCTCTACCAGAATCAAAATAAAACTCTACCAGAATACGAGGCTAGACGATAGCCTTGTATTCCGGTAGTTTTATCTCCATTCTGGTATAGTTTTATGTTCATTCCGATAGAGTTTTATTTCAATTCCGCTAGAGTTCTATTACGGTAGAGTTATTATCCAGTAGAGTTGTGAGTGGTAGAAATGTAAATGTGCAAAAAAAAATACTGGCCACCCGTTTACTTTTTTTTTTTGTAACATTTTTAACGAAGTTTTTTCATGGATTTTTTTTTTTTATGAAAAAAGTGAAGTATTTATTTTTTTTAAATACCGTTAAAACGACGAATTACGAAAATATAGGAAGCCATGTGCAGATTACTTTGCACCTTTTTTTTGAGCCCAGATAGCGCTTAAAGCAACGAACCTAATTACCAAAAGAACTTCCCAAAACTTAAAGTGCAGAAAGTGCTCGAAACTTTGTACGCCGTACTTCAACAATTCTTTGATACATTGCCCAGTTCTCTTATCAATAACAATAACAATCAACAATACTGACGTGTCGGAAGCTTCCGCGGGAAGCAAGAAAAATTGTGCTCTTCGACAGAGCGCCTTCGCAACACAGCCGACGATAATTTAACGAACGGACGAGGATCCCACTTCGTACAACACGAGTTCTCCGCCTAAGGCTTTCCAGATACCCGAGAGAGGTATGTGGGAAGAAGGAGCGTGTGCGACACGGGATATAAATCTAGTGGAAGTCTCGTGGAACTCGGTATATACGTAGCCGACGACTGCAGCGCGGCTCTTAGCGTGGAAAAACTGGTCATATAGCCCCGACAATGGATCGAGTGCCCGGAGGAGCCGCGGCAGGTCCCGAACTCTCTATCTCGAAAGCACGTTCACGGACCGCGGCTCCCCCATTGTTCACGGATCTTCGAGCTTCCACCAAAGGTCCTGACAATGCAGCTGTTGGTTTCCTTTTTTATTCCTCTCCTCATTCTTCGGCGAGACCTTTGGGGGGACTTGCTTAAATTTTCAGCGTCTCGCTTCGTCCGCGAACCATTGTCCGGGACCAAAGTGACGAGAAGAATTCCCTAATACCTCACCGCGTCCCGATTTGTGGATCATCGTCCGGAGTATCCGGCGAATGAACCGAGCGTCTCTCGGGGAACCCGGTCGAGGAGATCGGAGATAGGCCGTTTCGGAAAAAGTCCGCGAGGGAAACGACTAATGACCGCAGAGAGGAATAAATAAATAAAGGAAAGACGTGGTCGGGGGGGGGGGGGGGGAGTGGTGGAAGGGAACGCTTAACCTTCGCCGTTGTGCTGGAAGGTCGACGGCCGGCTTCGAGCATTTATCCGGATACTAATTCGAAAGAGAGACAAATAGCGCGAGTTTCACGCTCGGGGAAGGGACGCGATGGAGTTACATTTATACTAACGGGACGACCCCACTGGTGGTTTGTTGCCGTTGCTTTTACCTTCGCCACGGGACCTCCAAGTATCCTCAATTGCCACCGGGCGACCCACTGCTGCCTAATCTCTTATTTCTCTACCGAAAAACGCCCATTCGAGCGGGTCTGCTTTGAGCGTACCTTTCTTTTTACTTCTTTCAGTACGGCGAATTAAAGTCCTAACATTTTTTTAAACGTTTCATTCGTTTGTGTTTCAGTCGCGCAATTAAAAAAGGAATAACCCTTTTGAAAAATCGAATTGAAAAAATGTTCAGGCCCAAGTTAAAGGTCAGGTTCGCAAAAAAGATGTCCTCGGAATGCATTTATATTCGTCAAATGTTTTTAGAATTTTTATATTTGAAATTGATGAAGTTATGAAGAAAAATTGGCTGTTTCATATGTTGCACCGGGCATTAAAAGAAAAGTGAAAGTACAATATCTAAAAGCAAATTGTATCAGTGAGAAACGACTCGTAGAAAGTCTTAACGGAGAAACACAAGATTAGAACATTTTATCGCTGGGAAATATCACTTTTCGAATATGAGGTTACATTACAGCGATCGAATTAGAACTATAGAACTATGTAAAGTTGTTCAACGCGAACGAGTTCAACGCACTATAGCATTTTTATAGCGGAGCGACGAATAATCTCCAAGGCTATAGCGGATAATGGCTTTTGGCCCGTTTTTCGAAGCTAGTCATCTCTGCCACATCACATTTGTTTTCCTAATCTATCGCCATAAACGTACTCCCAAATTCACAGAACCAATGTGCCAATTTCTGTTGAGAGCCATTATCTGTCTCATTATTAGTTACTTCTGCCGCATCACATTTATTTTCCTAATCTATCGCCACAAACACACTCCCAAATCCACGGAATTAATGTGCCAAATTCTGTAGAGAGACATTGAGCCGTTCCGACAAACACCGAACACAACGAAAACATTTTCAACAGTAAAATTGCGGAACATCAGTGAGACGCATAACTTCATTTTTTTGACCTAGCGCGCAGTCAGAAGTTAAAAATTTAAGTTAAGGTAGTTATGTCACAAAGGCAATCCAAAGTCATGTGCATAAACTTTTGACATGTTGTAATTTAACTATCAAATTTTACTTGTACAAAATCTCGAAGGCTTTTACCGACCATTTGAATGAATAATTGAATCTGGAAAATCGGTCTTCTTACACGGCGCTTACGGGAGAGCTCGCGAAATTGATCTTCAAATCGAGAATTAACCTACTTAGATCAAAGACAGAGAAAAAATATTAAGTACTGCGGACTCGCGAATCAATCAGAAATTGATGCGCAACAAAAAAAAAAAGTTAAGTCACCGGACTAATGTTCAATAGAACTGCGATAAAAGTGCACGGTCTCGAGCCAACTGACGTTTCGTAACCTATTGACGTAAAAATGAAGTCAAATCCACTCTAAACAAACAATCCGCTTAAAAATAATCGGTTCAATCTAATTGCGAAAATTTTCATAGATACACTATTTTTTTTGATAATATTATTGATGCAGACAAAGTACCACGTATAATTAATTTTTTATGTCACATAGACGCTGATGTCTATGACTCCGGCGTACCGACATAGTTACCTTAAAGTGGACACGCTGAAGCCATGCCAAGCCATCAAGAATAAAAAAAAAAAAAAAAAAAAAAAAAACATGGGCTCGAGAGAACTTGTTACAACTGACCGATTTTCTTCGGCAAAAAAAAAAAACCAGCAACGAGCCTCTTTGATGCAAGTAATTATCGGCCATTAGCTTTTGAGTCCTCGCCAAAAGCTACCGTGGACAGATTTTCCGTGCGCTCCTATTTGGCCTCCGTCGAGTAACGACAAGTTCGATTGAGACGAGAGAACAAAACGCGAATTCATCGGCCGCACAGCCCGCAGCGATACTGGCCGTTCTCCAAGTGTGCCTCCTGGCAGAACCGACCGAACTGACGTCGATAACTCATCGATCTTTCCAATCGCTCCTCCGACCCGTACGAAAAAAAAACGGAGAACATTTCGAATTTTTTTTTTTTTTCGACGCCATAATCCATCGAAGACTATGGGGCATTCTTCGTCTTGCGCTTACAAACTCCACGGAGTTTTATCGACTCCATGGCTGAAACGACGACCCCGCACCGCGGGAGCGGTGCCAAGCGATTATCCCCGTGTGCCATGCTCCGAGTATCAAACACCCCCCCCCCCCCCCCCCTTCCCTCCCCCCCCCCTCGAACTGCCAGTCGCGTTTTCTCTCCGAAGGGGAATCGAAGCGAGGAAGGTAATTGCACACTCGTCCTCTCGCTCGCTTCTCCCCAAACTACCGTAAAACCCGATTTTCTCTCTTTCCCTCTGGCATTTTACGCTGGCGAAGAGCTAACAGCCAAACGGTGCCCAACGAGCATACCCAATCTCTTGATTTACGAGCCTCGGCCAGTTTGCCGCGAATTACTCTCCACGCTATTTTCTACCGGCGAAAATTGAAAGATATATTTCCTTTTTTCTCTCACTCTCTCTCTGACAGAGTATTCTATTTATTTCGCGGAATTTCTTGGAAAGTTATTATCGCTTCGGGGGTCCTATGAGTTTTTTTTTTTTTTTTTAGGTCTTCCTGAGTTCTGCTAATTGACACGAAAATTTATCGATGAGAAATTTATTTTTGGTGTCAAAATGGTCACTTTGGCGTTTTTTTTCCCTGATGCGGGAGAAACGTCATAGACGGTTAAAACTACCTGGCCTAGTCTTGAGCCTTGAAACACGATTTTTCTACGTTGCAGAGCGGAGCTGGAATTGAATGGGATTGGGAATTTAATGGGATGGAAAATTTGACGATGTGAATTTATATTTTTGGAGTTCTTTATTTTGTATGCCGTTTAAGATACGAGAAATTCCGTGAGAACTAGAGTTTACACAGTCTGGTAACAATAGTCAATTAGAATTCTATTAGTTTCGAAAAGTTGATTGGAAATTTATGAGGTTTTTTGCCGGGTTCCGAAATCCCGCTGATTGTCACGAAAATTTATCGATGACAAATATATTTTTTGAGTGAAATTTATTTATTTTTATGTAATTTTTCGGTCCTGATACGGGAGAAACGTCGCGGACGATGATCTACACAGGCTAATCGTTAATCTTCGTAACACGATTTTGCTACCCTCCAGAGTCTCGTCGGAATCAAAATGCTATTGGCAATTGAATGGGATGGAAAATTTGTCGATTGGAATTTATATTTTTAGACCGTTTTGTGTGTGGGTTGTTTTAATTGTTTTGCCGTTTGAGATACGAGAAATTCCGCAAGACAATAGAGTTTACACAGTCTGGTAATAATCTTCGATAGCAATCGGCACACTTATTTTTCACCTCTCGGAAGCGTAGCGCGGCGAATGGAGAAACCGAGTCGTGAGAGATACGGTGATAAAGGGAGAGAACGAATTGTTTTGATCCCTATGTTGTCTTGCATGTCTATATATATATATATATATGTACAGTATATTTTTTGCGTCGTGATCGATCGTGTGTTTGTTCACGTGACGGAAATAATATTTGTACAGCTTGTACGTAAACATCGAGTGGCGGCGGGCCAATAAAACACCGCGCCGCCTGTGTCAACTCGGTCAAGCATCGGCGAGAACCGGATAATGAGTCACGAGGCGCTCTCGGGAACGACGAAAACTCGAGGCAACGCCTCGGTGTGAAACTTCGAGACGGTAAGAGGAAGTCGTGAAGCAAGTCGGATTTTCCGGTCGCAAAAAAAGAAAAGAAACATCGCCGAAACAATACGAAGAAATAACTCAAAAATCCTTTTCAAGGTCTTCGAGTATGTTCGATCTTCGAGAGAAACTTAAAAGAAAATAATTTTTAAAAAGCAGACGGGAAAAGTCCGTCGGACGAGATTCGTTTCAATGTTGAGATGAAAAATGGTTTATCCGGACGAACAATTGAGATCGTTATAAAATAAAAGCAAAAAAAAAAACATCAAAGATTTCAAAATTGTCAAAACATAAAATATTTTCACGATTGATCTTTGAGAGTGAAAAAAAGAAGTGACGCGGAAAGTCCGTCGGACAAGATGCGATGCGATATGGAAATAAAAAAATGTTTTAGCCGGATGAACAATCGAGATCGTTAATGCGAATCGTTTCTGGATGAAAGAAATCAGATCGTGGGAGAAAAAAAAATAAATAAAAACGGAAAACATCAAACTTTTCCTCGTACGGTACTCAACAGGGATTTGCTAATAAACAAATAAAAACGAGCACAGCGTCGTTTATTTATCCGGGGACTGGTGAGCATTGAGTTGTTATCTCCTCGCTGAGGACTCCGGATCAGCGACGGAGGTGACGCAATCCGAACCCTCACTCTCGTATTCCCGCGATCGTAGATACACGCTAGTATATATATATATACACATGTGTGTGTGCGCGTTCCCGAACGATAAGAGAGATGAGAGTGAAAGGGTTAATCGAAGTGGTATCTCGCCAAGGAGGTTGTTTGAACAAGATTAAATAAATAACTGTACATAAGGAGAGAAAAATACGAGGAACGATTGAGAAGCAGATGGTTGTAAAAAAAGGGAAAAAAAATCCCAGCGAATGTGGCACGACCGTATATTTGCAGAGAAATTGCTCGGAGGCCTGGAGTGTAACGCGTACACGAGAAGCGAGTTATTCATCGCGATTTTCTGCGAACCGGCCGAGAGAAAAGTGAGGAACGGGTTGACGCAACCGTCTATCAACATCTTATCAAGCTCTTTCCGTTCACCGTACTGTATTTGACAACAAACTCGAACGATAAGAAATCAAATTTAAAAACAACAATTAACGTCGCACCAAAAACATTAAACATTTTTGCTTCTCGTGCAAATTTGAGCTCGGAATCATTTTTATTATTATTATTTTTTAATCGAACGAGTGATAAGGATTGAACATTTAATCCTGTTTCACGGTGCCGTTCACCGTGTGGTATTTTACAAGAAACTCGCACGACAGGAAGTCAAATTTAAAAACAACAATTAACGTCGCATCAAAAACATTATTAAAAATTATTGCTTCTCGTACAAATTTGAACTCTGAATAATTTCTGAAACTCTTGTTGTTAAATCAAAGGAGTGATGAGAATTAAAAATTGGATCCAAGCTCTCTCCGCTGGAGTGCCTACCGTCGCGGAGACTTCGAAATCGACGATTAAAAAAAAAAAAAAAAAAAAAATCCCCCGACCGTTGACCGACAGCGATTACTCGCCGACGCCGTCTCGTCCGAGCGGCCGTGGACTCTGGGATTCGGAGCGAGGAGAGACCGCAATATGCATTGGTAATTACGTGCGCCAGTGGCGGGCGGGCGGGCGCGAATGAATTACACCGCGGAATGAGCGAACCGTGTTACGTGTAATTGGCGCATATTATAAATCTTCATTGTGCAAATAGCGTGCCGGAATCACGATATTCCCGGGTTGTAGCGAACGAGACATATACGGACGGGCAGAAATGTTATACTGTAGAAAGGAATTGAGAGAGTGGGGGAGAGACCGTTACTGGACCGTGTGAAATTCCAGCGTGCACAGATAATCGAGTGAATTTCGCGAAACGTTTGGAAAACGTGATTGTTATTCGCCGCACGATAGCAATTAAAGTTTACTGAAATTAACAGGAACAAATGTTCTTCCGACCTATTATTATCTACTAAATTTGCGCAATAAAATTAAACACGCGGTTACAAGAGTTACACAAATTCGCCAATTTTTAAATAGCAAGCATGCACATATACATATATATGTATAATAAAATAAATAGCATAATATATAACTACATAATTAACACATTATTATTATTTAGCATTGATATTATATATATATATATATATATATATATATATATATATATATATATATATAAATGGATTTGTGCAGTCATTCGTGGAGTTTGTAGGGTGAGGCTTTTAATGAGCCGTGGCAAACAATATTGAATGACGTTGTAGTAAGTATAATATATAATGGGTAAACAGGAACGATGAATGGAAGAGGGGTCGGGAATAAAGCGATCCACGACCGTTCCGAAGTCACCCTTGCTCCTGCTGCAGCCTCGTGCAGCCCCCCCTATATAGCGGTGCAGTCCGGTATACACGAGTACCCGTCTATAGTCGTGTATCCGCGGCTCTTTTGGCTTTCAGGTCGTTTCTTATACTTCCTCGTCGTCGGCAGAGGGAACCGTTCAAAGGGGGGGGAGGCCCGTTGGGCACCTGTGTTTACCCTGCCACGGCACTTGGTAATAATGCCCCGACTACGACCCTCCACTTTCCTCCGCGGCCCGCGTTCTACCTGTACACTAATGTACTTAACCTCCGGACTATACTGCACACATCGCACTGCGGAGCCTCTCCTACCTTCTCGTTCGGTTATCCATTTCTCGAGGCCGGGCCCAAACAGCCGTTTCGGCGTTTACCCCTCGAATATCAAGGTCGAAAAAAAACCCAACGTTCACGAGGCTTCGAAACATCGAACGATTCAGGTATCGATGTAAGGAGGTTGGAACGCTTCACACTAGTCAAATAAGTGCTACATCTCTAAAGTCGTTTATACAAACTTTTGCTATTGATTATAGTTGCTATTGATTATAATCTATTGATTATAATACATTGATTATAATCTATTGATTATAATCTATCGATTATAATCTATTGATGAAAATCTATTGATTATAATCTATTGATGAAAATCTATTGATTATAATCTATTGATTAAAATCTATTGATTAAAATCTATTGATTATAATCTATTGATTAAAATCTATTGATTATAATCTATTGATTATAATATATTTATTATAGTTTGAATGAACTGAACGAATAGGGCGAAACTGCCAATTAATGGACAGGACCACTGAATGGACACTTTCCATAAGAACACGTGCATGAAAAACGTCTATTCACTGGCTTTTTCGTCTGCTTCACTGTCCATTCACTGGCCGATCTACCGTTTAGAAAATTAGCACAAACCAGTTAATATTTTTGCAAAACCATTGCAATAAATGTTTTTCTAGGTTAAGCAGACCTGTTGCAATACAAATGACCACCCACTATAATCAATAAATGTCTAAAGTTTATTCAAACGACGTTAAGTCCGCAAAAGTGTCCTTAGTCCGCAAAAGTGTCTCCTTCAAAACGTGCACAAACCATTTTTTCAAACCGGGCACTCGTTTGACTCAACTGTGCTGCACGGACTGCCCGGAGTACAGAACGTTTCGTGATGCGGATATATTTTTTACCGTTAGCATTTGGATACGTTCTTTTTTTTTTCAACTGTTCAAGAAACACGCGAAGCAATTTTTGTTTAATCGCCTTTTCAAGAAAATAAAGATAAAAATTTACGGTCTGAAAAAACGCAAGAAAAAATATAGATCGTGAGAAACGTGACGATTCGATACACGTGGCTCTCCTACCTCGTCGTTCGCTTATCCATTTCTCAAGGCCGGGCCCAAACAGCTGTTTCGGCATTTTCAAGGTCGCGAAAAACGACCAACGGTTACGACGTTCCGAAACAACGAGCGATTCAGATATCGATTCGAGCACAGAACGTTTCGTGACACGCATACATTTTTTTCCGTTACTTTTGAATATTTTTTTTTTTTTTTTCACCGGTTCGACAAACACGCGAAACAATTTTTATTTAATTCCGAAAAAAAAAACAATACGTCACGTAAAAACGGGACTAAAATTGCAGACAGTAGGAATCGCGACGATCGGAATCGAGGTACAAAATATTTCGCCTGTGCGGTAGGCGTGAATATGTTTTTTTTTCCGCCCAAACAAATATACAGAACGGTCATGGTCCGATGGTGAGAAATTACAATGTCCGGGAGGTGAGAAATTTTATCTCCGGATTTATGCGTCCGTTTAGCTCCCGTGTCGTAGTTAAAAAAAAAAAAAAATACATGGCGCAGCTACGAACGCACCGGGACGCGTGGCTCCGCGCAATTTCTATTTAATTTTTTTTTCCTCGCCATAATATATAAAACAAAAAAAAAAACAAAAATGATATATTTCTCTTTAAATCCCCGGCAAAAAAATCTCCGCCCACGTAATATAATTAACAGAATTTTCACCGTAACAATACGTGTATTAAGCCATTGTTTCCAGTGTAATAATGACGATATATATGCGTCGGCAGGTAACGAACGAGATTAAAATACAATTTCAACAGCTCTGAATGTTTCGTTCTCATTATCCGCCCGCCCTCGCATCCCCGGCCCGCAGTAACACAAAACTGTACGCATGACTTATGCATGAATTTTATCCGATTCGCGTTCAACGCTGCGAGAGTTCTCTCGCGCTGATTCACTCGGCGGGGCCGGTCCCTCCCTCGCGCCGCCGTTGGGGCGCCGGGCGGAGCTCGTCGGACGACTCCGCTCGTCGTTCCCGCTCGCCGCCCGGCGCGGCCGAACGTTGTAACGCGATTGCGGCCGTTCGGTCCGGCGCGGTCCGCTAAAACGCACTCGCCTCCGCGATACGCGGGCACAGTACATTTATTTTTGCCGGTAACGAGTGGAGAGACGGGGAGGTAAAAGCGTAGAGCGTGTGTACACAACGCTGCACAGCGCGGAACGACGCGACGGAGCTTTTCCGCTTCGTGCGAACGCGGAGAGTCCGCCCGACTTCTGTTTACGCCCCAATGAAAATTTCCACTCAGGCCAAATGTTTTTTTTTTTGCCTCGCGACTCCGTACGACTCGCAACCAATCCACCGTGCGCGGCTCGGCGAAGCAGACGCGAAAGAGAGACACAAATGTATCGCGATGAAAAAAAAAAAAAAAAAGGTAGAGATTGCAAACTCCCCTCGACCGTCGCGCCTCTTCGGCTCTTTCGGGGAACCGGATAAAAAGCGTCGACGGCCGCCTCGCCCGTCCTGCCGAAACGAACGAACGTAAAACGAGCGATAAAAAAAAAGGCAAGTTGAAATAAAAAAAAAATCTCGGACTCGCCAGGTATTTGCCCATTAACGGTGAGATTGTGCGTGTATATACGCGTCCGTGTTCGCCTGTCGCTCGGCGTGTACGTTATCCGCGCCAGCGATATCCGACTATCTCCTCCCCGCTCCCCACCCGCTCCTACGCCGGGGCGTCGCGACTCGTCCGACCGAACGTATAAACTGTCAGTCGGTGATAGATAAATACGGAAAATAAATTCGTTCCGCTAACGACGAGCCAGAGAAACGCCGCGGAATTTTTCGGGCCGTCGACGTTTCTTCTGTGCCTCGTGTGTTCCCTACCCCGAGCGCTGTTACCTTCCATTCGGGTCTGTTCGGGCGGACTACGAATTTTGCTTGCCCGTAGAGAAAGCTTTGTTTGCATGAAAAAAAAAAAAAATCGAGATTTCAATGAGAACGCGTTCGGAATGTCCCAAAACATTGGGAAATCGTATTTATTTATTTATTTTTATTTATTTTTTTTTATTTATTTTTTTTTATTTATTTATTAACGGGTTTAACACTTTTACAGGACGATATTTAGATATTTTCCAAACATTGTAATGGCACTTGGAAGAGCTTTGCAATCGTACATATCGTTCGGCGTACATAGCGTTATAAGTGTGAATAATATTGCATTGGAAGATTATGCGTGGATAATGGGGAGGAAAACGACTCGATTTCCACCATTCATTTTATGTTATAATTATATTTACAAAAAATTTCTGAATATGTAAGTTTGTCAGACCCGAAAAATGAAAACTCTTATAACTTGAGAACGGCTTGTTTTTTTAATTCGTTTATTTTTTTTATTGTTAATAAAAAAAAAAATTGGACCGAAGTTTCGAGGAAAGTACAGAGAACTGGCTTTCTACGCCTTCCCGCTGGTTTCAGAGGGCCTGCAGGTTGCGGCGTGCCGGGAACGCCCTGAAGATGGCGTACGGACACAGTCCAGACAATTAATCCCACGAAAGATCACACGAAGCATAAAAACCATGTAAAAATTGCACGATAAAAAAAAATCTACGCTTAATGTGCAGAAAAAAAAAAAAATTTCGACCGATTTTTTGAGCACCTTTTTGTTACCGAAGAAATACCTTTTTTTGCACATTATATCTTCGTTATACAGCCGCCGCTATCTAGGATCTACGTTTAGAGAATCGGCCGACACATTGTTCAGCTCGGTGTCACGCGATCAAGATAAAAAAAAAATACCACTCGAATAAAAACATCGTTCACAGTGTATCCACTGCTCCGCGCTTGAGATCTCTCGCTGCTCATTCGCGTGATACGATCGACTAAAAAAAAAAAAAAAAAAGGAAAACGGAAAGAAGTACTTTAATCGCATCAGGAGAGGTTTCAATTGCATCGAGCGTCCGACGATCGTCCTCGAACTCCCAAACTTCATTCGGTTTTTCGTTCCTTTCGTCGCGTCGCCTATCCACAACGTCCTCATCGACCTCCGGGACAAACGCGCGCGCGATAATGAAGAGAAAGTAAAGAAATAAAAATAAAAAAAAACAATTTAAGTTAAAAATAAAAAATGAAGGGTGGGAAAGCCACCGGTGGGAAAGACCGTTGACTACGCCGCGCGAGAGCGAGTCGAGGAGTCATCCAACCAGTCATCAAGTCCCAAGTTCATTGCGCGCCGGCGACTAGCGTACCGTTATATGGAGAGTCTTCATATTTCTGATCCGCCGAGCCGCTGCCGGTGCTTCTGGCGAAGTGCACGCCGGTACGGTAAACCCCGTCATTGGCGTTGAGGAACGCGCTCGCTCGCGGTTGCACGGGTGAGGTGCGAGTAATTTTCATTTGCACTGCAATTAGGCCCGCGGGCGTGTACAAACTGCAAAGGGGCCCCCGACTGTGCGAGCGCGCTCGCCGGTGACGAGAAACGATGGAAGGAGGCGAGAGGCGAGAATTGAAGGAGAGCCCCGAGTTCTCCGGGCTAAGCTCGTCTCCCGAGCCTCCGACGTCGCTACTATCTCCCCGCTCGGCGTGTAACGCTGTACACACAAGTACTACACACTGCGGGCCACGCCGCGTGAAACTTTTATGCACACACGGGCTCTCCCGCTTCGAGCGGACTGGAGAGTTGCGGATATGCATACATACATTCATAACACGACTGCGCATATATTTAGATATATATATATATATGTGCACCATCCTGTTTGCTGAAAGACGAGGGTAACCCGGGTCCGAATAAAATAAATCAATATTCGAACTTTCTTCCACTGGAACGAAGTACGGTGATTCCGACTTGTAGATTTTTATTACAATGAGATGGAATTTTAAGTGTTATAGACACTTTTGGGGTAAGATCATTATTATTTTCATTTAGATTCTTATCTTGACGATTGTTTTTATGTATTTTTTTGTCGCGGTTTTTTTTTTGTTACTATCTGTACAGAAATAGTTTGAGAGAAAAAAAAATATTCATCCTTATCGACCAATAATTTTTATCGGCTAGTTTCACATTGACGCGTTCGTGTCGATGTTTTTTTTTTTTACGTCAGTAAATTCCGGTGAATTTCCATCGGGCGATTTTTTGAAAACATAGATGGATAGATATTTATTGCTCATAGAGAGTAGTACTAAGTCTCTTATAGCATATGTACAACTGTCATGTACATATATCAAAATTCCTTGAAATACAATCACAGCTTATTCGTTTAGGGAGAAGGCTTTTACCTGCATAAATATTATTTTTTTGCTTGCATAAATATTATTTTTTTGCTTGCATAAAAATAAGTATTTTTCAGCGTCTTGGCGTCTGCATAAAAACGCAGGTTCTCCAGAGTTTCCTTGGAACGGTCGCCAAGCATTTGACGGAACATATGCGGGTTATAGAGTGGACGTTTGCAGAAAAAAAATGGACTGCTCTCGGTTGCAGTTTTGACATAATTGATGCAGGTCTAATTTGCCCGCCCACTTCCCGCCCTAATCTAGTACTGTACTGGTTTGTCAGCCTTAATGTTCCAACGACTCACTTCACGTGCAGGTGCAGCTTGGGTGGTTCTATTAGCTTTATAGGTTCTATTAGCGTTCCAAGCTGGCAGGCTCTGGATTCCCGCGATCTGGCTGAGTCCGCTTCTCCGAGTTCTATCTCATACCTTCGAAAGACTCTCTGCCTTTTACCTGCCTACATTTTCGGGTCCCCCGATCGCCATAAGCTTACACAGTTCATCCGTGTCAAGAACGCCTCGAATTGCAACGCCCATTCAGACTATCAGGGAGCGTTAGCGTCTTTTTTAACCCTACGTGTGTACACTGTATTTTCAGAGAAACAGTATGTCTCTGAAAATCTTCTTTTAGTTAAGAATCGGGTTTTCAAAGTTTTCTAGGCTTTCGAAAAATCTAGTTTACTTCTTGAAGTGTCCACATGGCCCGGAAGTTGCCAAAGTCAAAAGTTTAAAACCGTTGTTAATAAAAATTGAACAAGTCAAAAAAGCGAAAAAAACGGAGGTTCAAATTTAAATTTCGGCTGTTCCTTCAAAGATCCGGTGTACACACGCAGGTTTACATATTTAGTTTCAATAAACAAAAAATCCTTTTCCAGCCAACAAAATTTCTCACAATTTTTATTCTACTCTATTTCATACACCGGCATAGAAATTTCATCGTGGAACATAAATACCATTCGTTCCACCGAATGAAGGGAAAAAAGTTTGTTCGCGACAAAACACGCGAATCCGAAATCGTGAGTCGCTCCTATCTCGCGCGATCTGCATAATAGAGCGAACGAGAAGAAAAAGAACGCTAGGATGTTCGCAAGAACAAAGAGAACGCGAGGAGACGAAAAGAGCTGCGAAGGAGGCAGGAGAGGCGGAGAGGGGGAGTGGGGAGGGGGGAAAGCAGTAAAAAGGGGAAAAAGGCATGGAAACACTTACCGGGTGTCGGGCAGCAGCTGCCGCGGCCGCAGCTGCCGCGTTAATGCCGGCGCTTGGGTACATCCTTCCCCACCTCTATGCTCTGTGGCGCGCTCGCCGCTCTGCCGTTGCTACCGCTCTCGGTCTCTCGCCGAACCCGAAGGCTGTGCTGCGTTTAGTTCCGGCGTGGACGCCCTCGAGACAGCACACACGGGGAGAGAGAGAGAGACGTGGAGAGAGCTCTCTCTCTCCTCTCTCTATCTATCTCGCCTCGGCTCTCGCCGGCGACTCACGGTCGCCGCGAACCACCGTCTCCCTATTATTTTCTCGCCCCCCCCACCCTTCGGCCACTCGTATCTCGAGGAGCAGCACCCGAGATCTCGACACAAATATATATATATATATATATATATATAGATTTAACTCTATGTATATATATGAATAATATATGTATATTAAAATTTATCTAATATACACACTAGGATAGAACGCACTGCACAAAAAAAAAAATCAGATTCCACTTAAATTCCAAAGAGCGCGTAGAAACTCCTTCGGGCGCACGCGCACTTGTTCCGCGCACCACTCGGTTTTTTTTTTTTTTTTTTTCTTTAATATATATATACTTTTATCTTCTGCAGTATCGTCGACTACTGCTAAACGACCAGGCCGAAGGTCCCGTCTTCCTCGTCATAGCATACATCAACCGGAGCTAAAACCCGGCATAAAAGTGTAACTCGCGCACGAACGAAGATAATAAACGTTGCACTCTGCGAGCCCTCTGTAGCCTCGCATTTACGCCGCGGGTGCGCGACTCGATTTTTTTCGCACTATCGATGGCCCCACCGTTGGTTCCACTCTTTCACCCCCGAGATCGACGTTCGCAACGTCGAGAAACTAAATAAAACTCGAGAGGTTACTTGAATGAATAAAAAAAAAAATTAAAGAAAAAGAAAGAAATCGGACGAAAATAATTCCTGTGATTCGAAATTTTAGTACTGGCGAAGAGGCTCTCCGAGAGATCGGCCGTGTGTTTTCCTCTCCGGGCCGGCGCACTGTATTTTTTTAGCTCACTTCGACGACACAGATCGACGGTTAACCCGTCGACAATTTATAATCCACTCGGTCGACCGATTAATGACGCTGCGTTAATGTCGCGAGTATATCCGATGGGTTAGCTCTTGCGAGGACGCATGTGAAACTTGCACGGAACGAAGCGATCCACCCTCCACGACGGTCGGGTATCTACTAATGGCGCGTGGAGCGGCGGAGAGGGAGAACGGCCGCCCCACCACCGCCGCTCGCCCCCCACCCTGCTACGCCGCGCTCGTAACTACCACGTGGTTTCGTTCGAGTTCCCCTCTCGCTCGGACCAGCCGGCTCGTCGCTTGCTTCTCCCTCGTCGATCTTTCGTCTTCGTCGACCTCGTGAGTTTCCCGGGAGCGAGAAGCCCGAAACTTGGCCTCTCCCTCGCTCCCTCCGAGCCTCGTCTCCTCGTCTTTCCGACGAGAAATTCTATCCGTTATCGTCGCACCGGCATTACTCGGATAGCGAGGGCTCGCGGTATCGTCGGGGCTTCCCCTACTTATCTACGGTGCTATATAGATTTTCTTCTCCTTCGTCGCTACTACCACTCGCGAAGCGGTTTCTCGACGCGCCTACATTCCACACGCGTACGATCTCGCACTTACGCGCCAACAACGCTTTTGTTCTCTTCGATCCACTACAGGGGGGGGGGGGGGTGAGGGCACTTCCTCACACCTCTCAAGCGGCCTATCCAGCCTCGATCCTTCGCTCTCCGACACCCCCCCTCCTCTTCGTTTCAACTCGCTGTCTATATTTCGCGTACGGCGAGAAGATAAATCGCTGGGAAGAGAGTCGCTGGCCGGTACCGTGTACTTCGAGGTGTATGGAAATGAATATCGTCGACGGAAAGGTTAATTTGTCTTGTCGAATACGATATAGGAAAGTGAAAATTTCTTTATACATTTCACAAGCGTCAAGTGTCGACATTATTTTGAAACATGAAAATTGAACACTACGTAACTGTTTGATAAACTTCGCTGGCCGGTACAGTGCATTTCGAGGAGTATGGAAAGAAATACTTTCGGCGGAAAGATTAATTTGTCTTGTCGAATAAAATATAGGAAAATTTCTTTACAAATTTCACGAGCATTAACCGCCGCAATTATGAAACAAAAATTGAACTTTATATCGCTGTTCGAGAAACTTAAATTAATCTGTTGAGAAGCGCATAGACAATTGTCGTATGATAATCGAGCGCAATTAATAAAAATAAAAATAGAACATAGAACAATCAAACTCGTCAAATAATGACAATCCCAATCTCCGTGTAGATATTCACGTTGAAATTTGAGCTGGGTTCTTCTTTTCTCGCTTTATCTCTGTGAAAGACAAATTCGTCCTCGTACTGTTTGCCTCGGGCCCGCCGAAGGAGGATCCCTAAAGGGCCGACAACTGTAACAGTCTCGTATTTACCTATATACTATATATATATGTATATATATCTATATATATATAATATACAAGGCGTCTATATCCCTGTAACTATGTGTCGAGTGGATATGTTGAATCGGCTCTCGCACTCTCGCGGGCTCTTCTCGCTCGAGAAAACACGCAGCCACGAACTCTCGGGTTGTCTCACGCGTTCCCGTACTTACGTAGCGTCTACGAGGACGGCTACACAGACTCTACACTCTCTCGCGGCCCGTCCTTACCGCAAACCAGTGAACCGCAGGGTTTCTCGTTTTCGTCTCGCTCCTCGTTCTCCGATGTCTGTCTCTTTCAATCTCCTCTTTGCTTCACACGAAACGGACGAGTTTCGGTCCCGGCTATATCCCGGCTATCCGTCTCCCACTTTCCAACCCTCGGCTCATCTCGCATCTCTCGCTTTACACTACCACTATTCCTTCGAGCTTATCTCCGTCGCTCTATATACCCTCTAATCCTCTCCCTGTTCTCTATCAGCTCACGAATCCTCGTTCCGACTATACTCGGTACTCGAATTCTCCTGACATTGATTTCCATGCTTAGCCTCGCGCGTCTCGCACGGCTATAGGTTAGTCAAAATTTCATCAAAATTCATACGTTATTATACAATGAATAAACGAATAAATACATATATAATAAATTTATTTGAAATTAATCATTCGGGATATTAAATATTTTGGTTTTAACTCGTACGTTTATATGAAATTTAATATATCTATAATATGTGAATAAATCTTAAACAGAATAAATATATAAATAATAAATGAATTTGGGATGATCGTTCGGTATATTAAAGAGGTCCAAAAAAAATCGGTCCATTTTGCAGAGGTTTTTGTTTTTAACTCATACTTTTATATGCAATTAAATCTATTTGTAGTCTGTGAATAAATCTTCGAACATAATTTTTTTTTTTAACACAGGAGGGTATGGACATAATCTTAAGACGTGCGTGACTCACCTCGAGTGGACATCTGAGCGTGAACACTCGATAAACTCGACACTTGTCCGCGTATGCGCAGCGTCTCATCGGCGCGAAGATTTACTCTTCTCTTTTTAATTTGATCGACGAGCCGTTCGATAAGAATTTTTTTGTCGACGATCCGACGTAGGTACTACATCTACGCGTCGCATGTTCCACGGCACAGATTGTATTAAATTCCGTATACATCACAGCGGTGCTGAGAAACTCCATATTATATCTAATAATACACGTAACGCGACGCAATCGTGAAAATTCTTGGAAGATTGCGAAACATCGATAAGCGAATGAGCGATCTGCTTCCGCCGATCGATGAATCGACAAACCTCTCCGATCGACAGCTCGCATCGTTAAAACATGACGCAGCTTGTATCCCATTTTTTTTTTAAGATAAACAATTATTTCGTGGTCGATTTGCAAATGGCATTTAAAAATCTGAAAAAATTCATACATTTTCAGAAAAACGAACGCATCATTTTCATTAGAAGAAAAAGTTAGATTTCCGGTAGATTTGTCGAAAAATATTATTTTTCATCAATTTGTTAATAACATTTTTGAATTATTATTGTGAAAAATTAATATTTTCAGCACCTTTAGTATGCTTGATGTTTGTCAGATTTCTACACCATCGAGAAGTGTTGGCAATTCCCTCTTATTACTCTGAAACTTATGCGAAGTGAGCACTATTCGCAAGGACTAGTACCTTAAATCGATTGACCAAAATCACACGATGTATATCGTTAAAATAATTTTTTTAAATTAAATGTTCACATGTACATCCGCTGACTTTACATTTTTTCCTATCCGTTCTACATCCACATATCCTCTCATACAATTCATGCCGTAAACTTATCTTTCATTTCGTTGATAAAAAAAAAAAAAAATCTAATTAGATAATTCATCCCTTTTCCTTTTCTTACCGACTTATCTCCGCTCCGTCGTCCATTGCAGGAACTAAACGAGCTTAATTATCAGAATTTCCGAGTATTTCTTTTTTTTTCTCATTTTTTTTTTTTTTTAATTTCATGCGATTACCCGAGATTCGTAATAAGATTCGCGTGCGCATTTGCGGCGTGATACGTACGAAACCACCACACATACCGGAGATTTCCACAGTCGTTAATTCTTCGCTCCGTGCGCCCGTTGGTTCTCTCTCTCTCCCTCTTTGTGGGTTGGTTCGTGTATCGCATGCATGCATGCTCCCGCTAGCGCACGACGTGCGTTCATTCCAACGTAACTTTATAGCGTTTAATCACGTCCGCGCGTGCAACAGTACCGAGTTCACCAACTGCGACGAATATACCTACGCGAGGTGTACAGCCAGGTATAGATATAACGACCTGCCCACTTACGTCTGCCGCGATCTTGCGAACCGCGATACTCGCTCCAATGAGAATCTCCCCCCCCCCCCCCCCCCCCCCCCTCATAAGTTGCAGCGAACTAGCCCGAGTTGGATTAGAAATCATCGTCGGGGTCTTTCTCCGTCCCTCTCTGTCGTTTCTCTTTCGTGAGAGTCGAGCCCAGCGAGAAAACATAATTTGACAGTGAAAAGTCGAGAGCCCATTAACTCCCGCTTCTCCGCCGGCACCTGCAGCGATATTGCACTGCCGGCATCTCGAGTGCATTCGCGCACGTCGATTCTACGCACGCAAGCGCTTTGATTTGATTAGCTCGTACATCTGCGTACACGAACACGCACACACACACTCGATGGCTTCGAAATTATGAAATTAGAAACGTACGTTATATTATCGTGACGTCCGATTCAAGGAAGTTCTATACCGTACGGCTATTTGTATACTAAATGACTTTGAATATAACGATGCATTATACCGGGAATGATTGAGCGTAATGGCAGGGAGTTTTAATAGATCATTCACGCACATGGGAAGCAGTAAGTGATATACATGCATATGTGTGTGCTGTAGATCAGCTTCGTTTGTTTCGAGGAACATACTTTATTCCGCATCAGCATAACACGACCGCATTCCGGAGCGGGGAACAATTTGCCGAAATTCTCGAGGAGAAAGATAAGAACGAAATATAAATTACCACGGTGTATTATAGATGTGTGTGTGTGTGTGTCTGTTCCGTGTAGAGCAACGGAAAGAGCGGGGAAGGAGGATCCGGGAATTTCGAGAGAGTCGGATTAATACAAAGCGAAGTCAACGAATTTATTCAAGGTTCGCCGTTCTCGTGCCGTCCCGTTGCTTCTCCGCGAAATCCTCGGGAGTCGGACAGATATCCTTTTGCATTCATTCAATATATCGAATACATAGTATGGTTGATGATGGTTGACTACTTCGAAGTGTACAGACGGACTGACGGATAGTACGACCGACGGATAGTCCGACCGACCGATAGTCCGACCGACCGATAGTCCGACCGACCGATAGTCCGACCGATCGATAGTCCGACCGATCGATAGTCCGACCGATCGGTAGTCCGACCGATCGGTAGTCCGACCGACCGATAGTCACACCGATCGGTAGTCCGACCGATCGGTAGTCCGACCGATCGATAGTCCGACCGATCGATAGTCCGACCGATCGATAGTCCGACGGATCGATAGTCCGACCGATCGATAGTCCGACCGATCGATAGTCCGACCGATCGATAGTCCGACCGATCGATAGTCCGACCGATCGATAGTCCGACCGATCGATAGTCCGACCGATCGATAGTCCGACCGATCGATAGTCCGACCGATCGATAGTCCGACCGATCGATAGTCCGACCGATCGATAGTCCGACCGATCGATAGTCCGACCGATCGATAGTCCGACCGATCGATAGTCCGACCGACCGATAGTCCGACCGACCGATAGTCCGACCGACCGATAGTCCGACCGATCGATAGTCCGACCGATCGATAGTCCGACCGATCGGTAGTCCGACCGCTCGGTAGTCCGACCGACCGATAGTCACACCGATCGGTAGTCCGACCGATCGGTAGTCCGACCGATCGATAGTCCGACCGATCGATAGTCCGACCGATCGATAGTCCGACCGATCGATAGTCCGACGGATCGATAGTCCGACCGATCGATAGTCCGACCGATCGATAGTCCGACCGATCGATAGTCCGACCGATCGATAGTCCGACCGATCGATAGTCCGACCGATCGATAGTCCGACCGATCGATAGTCCGACCGATCGATAGTCCGACCGATCGATAGTCCGACCGATCGATAGTCCGACCGATCGATAGTCCGACCGATCGATAGTCCGACCGATCGATAGTCCGACCGATCGATAGTCCGACCGATCGATAGTCCGACCGATCGATAGTCCGACCGATCGATAGTCCGACCGATCGATAGTCCGACCGATCGATAGTCCGACCGATCGATAGTCCGACCGATCGGTAGTCCGACCGATCGGTAGTCCGACCGATCGGTAGTCCGACCGATAGGTAGTCCGACCGATAGGTAGTCCGACCGATCGGTAGTCCGACCGATCGGTAGTCCGACCGATCGGTAGTCCGACCGATCGGTAGTCCGACCGATCGGTAGTCCGACCGATCGGTAGTCCGACCGATCGGTAGTCCGACCGATAGGTAATCCGACCGATCGATAGTCCGACCGATCGGTAGTCCGACCGATCGATAGTCCGACTGACGGACATGTATTTATACCTAGAGATGTTGACTGCAAAGAAAAATAAGGGTGCATCCCACGCAATTTAACATGCAAAGCGATGTAGGCTACGGCTGTTCTGTATTCCAGCAGTCGATACAACAACAAGAGTCATGTCGCAATCGTCGGAGGAATATTATACTATTCCCAGGATTCTCGTTCTGCTCGTTTCCATATCGGGCCTCCCCGCACAACGTCGCGCGCTTTGCCCGACGAAGACTACGAGAACGACGCAGAAACGAGGACGAATAACGATTATGACTGACTGACGCCCGTCGAGACTGCGACAAACCTTGTTAGGGGAGGGGGGGGGATTAGGGAGTCAGAACTCACGAATTTATACGAACACATAGATACATATACCGTAGGTACAGGATCAAGCAGATAGCTACAATTATTTATGTATGAGATAGCCAGAAATGTGTGAACGATGGAAAGCGAGAGAGAGAAAGAGAGAGGTAGAGGAGGAATTCGAGATGTGCGCAAGCGGTCGTTGAACGACGTCGTTATAACGATTATTAATTAAAACGAGCGAGCGAGACTGCCAAATTGAGTGGTTTAACGGGGCGATGCTCTCCGAGTGGTGTACAACAGTAATAGCCGAATTTTGAGGTAAAGGCTCGTTCACAATTGTATTTCAAATGTTATTATTATTCGAAAATTTTTTCATAGCTAAGACAATCTATTTCTTTTTAGTAGTACTAATTGTATTTATTGATAGTATTTTTCACGGTACGAACTTTGATACATTCAGAAGATTATTTACAGTATATATTTCTATTGCCATCGACCTAAGTCCTTCAGCCCCTGATACGCTTTTTTTGTAATGGTGCTTTCGTTTATCGATGGGAAAGAATTATTTTAATTTTATATTCGGGCTTAGTTTACATTTTCCTCTGCCATTCTCTCGAGTTGTCGGTGTGTGATAGGCGCTGAATATTTGCGTCCGCGGTTTAGATTTCGTTCGGGATTAAAAAAAAAAAAAATAAGAAGTTGCACTGCTTAACGTTCCTCCGAATTTTCGGATACAAGTAAAATAATTAGTAGTGTCATAAACTCAAGAAGGACATCGATCATTAGGAAAAAGAAAAATCGTGCGATCGGTGCTTTACAACTCGAAGCGTCCATAGACTAAAAGTATCATCCCACCGACGATGTCCCATAATCATAATTCCCGAGTGCCCGTCGTGTCGAATTTTCGTACACGTGTTCCAAGCCTATTTAATCAACCGCACGCGTTGTCCTTATAATTTATACAATACCATTACTGACACGATTAGCATGGCCGCTACACGCATATATACATGCACACACACACACACATATATATATATATATATATATATATATATATATATATATATATATATTTATAGAGGGGTTCATATGGGGACCAAAATCGAACTCTTGCGGTACATATGGGGACATTTGGCACATATGGGGACGGTCCCGGTATTATTCTATATGAAAGGGTAGATGCTGGGACCGGTCCCCACAATATAAAGTGGGTGAAATGAGGACCGAGCGAAGTTTATGTCGATGGGTTAATTCGAGGACCGACCAAGAACACGGTTATGAAAAATGCGTTGGAATTGAACGATCGCATATTAGTTAATATGCAACCAATTGTTTCTCAATGAAATGAATATACCAGATTTATTTAGTATAAACGTAAATAAGAGCACACTTCGATTACCTTCTTGCAGACGACTTATCGAAAATAGTCTAGTTAACTAACTTTGGAAGTCAGTTGTCTTGTAGATATAATGAACGGATCGTAATGAATTCTTCAGCATTTTATTGAATGGATAAAAAAAAATATTCCCTTTACAGCGTTATTGTCAATAAAGCTCCGGGCTATGTTTTTAATGTAATGAAACATTGTGTGAATTGTTCAAGGCAAGGGGACGCACCAACTAGGTTGCAATGATAGTGAAAAATGACAGTATTGTGAGGACCGCTGCATTACATTACTCCGATAATAAGTAAGAGTAATCATAAACTGTACTTTTTAAGAGCTTCCGATACTTTGCATTGTTTGCTAGAAATCTATTGCACCAAAATAATACCGTATCGTTAAAATAATTTTTTTGGCACAAATAATTGATTTCATAAAAAGGTGGACTGTTATGAAAATTACAGGCAGTGGTACCCAAATATTTTTTGCCCGGTCCTGATATGCACCGTTACATCAAAGAATCTTCAATATAGTAATATGGGTACGCGGCAATCTTTCGGCTTCAGTTCGCCGTAGTATACAATTCGCGCCTCGGTTTCCGAGAAGTCAATGTCAACTCGCGACTATCAACAGAAACACCCAGAGTTTCGAAGGAGCAGAAACAGACAACAAACCTGCTGGTCCCCATAAGAGTCGGTACAACACAGTTGTATGTTGTAAGGGTGAATACGGGGACCGGTAAGCTGAGTTGTAAGGAGTATTGTGAGGACCGCTGCAATACGTTATTTCTTAATAATAACTGCTGGTTAATTAATGTCCCTTACTGGGATGGTCATTAGCGGTTGACGTACTATTTATTATTTGACTTGGGAAGAGTGAACATAAACTGTACCCTAGAGATCTCCCGATAGTTTACTATACTATTGAAAATCAAATATCCGTGCAGTGTTCCGTACGAATTTCAAGAGCGCGTCATCCGCTCGAAGCGGTTTCCGGGTAATATGATTGAAAAGTTCATTCGGCAACTTCCCGTATTAATTTATCAAGAGTGCTGGAATGAAGACTGACTCGCGACTATCAACAGAAACACCCAGAGTTTCGAAGGAGCAGAAACAGACAACAAACCTGCTGGTCCCCATAAGAGTCGGTACAACACAGTTGTATGTTGTAAGGGTGAATACGGGGACCGGTAAGCTGAGTTGTAAGGAGTATTGTGAGGACCGCTGCAATACGTTATTTCTTAATAATAACTGCTGGTTAATTAATGTCCCTTACTGGGATGGTCATTAGCGGTTGACGTACTATTTATTATTTGACTTGGGAAGAGTGAACATAAACTGTACCCTAGAGATCTCCCGATAGTTTACTATACTATTGAAAATCAAATATCCGTGCAGTGTTCCGTACGAATTTCAAGAGCGCGTCATCCGCTCGAAGCGGTTTCCGGGTAATATGATTGAAAAGTTCATTCGGCAACTTCCCGTATTAATTTATCAAGAGTGCTGGAATGAAGACTGAAGGCAATTGAGAAAGGTAATATAAAATAAATAAATGAGATACAAATAGAGCAGGAGGAAAAAATCTACAGTATAAAACTTTCAAATATTTCAGCTAAATTCTCTTCGATTAACTCTACAAAAAAGCGTGTTGTCAAGTGCGTTGAAACGACTCGTAGCACACATGTTGCAAGTGTCGCGCCATCCAAGCGCATTAACAAAATACGCGTCCCTCCGCTTGCGTTTCAATACTCATTACCATTTTTTTGCATAACTATAATTTCACCTTACGAAAAGTTCAAAGCAGCGTATGACACCAGCAAGTAACGTTCCAGAATTTCGTCCAGGCTTTGCTGTGGCTATTGGTCCTGTAATAAGTCGATTTTCCATTTTTTTTTGTAGGAATCTTGCTAATGAAGATGTTTACCTCGCTCACAGGCAACTGGTCCCCACAATTACCCTTACAACCTACTGGTCCTCATAAGTCTCCTTACACCATAACCTGCTGGTCCCCATAAGAGTCGGTACAACACAGTTGTATGTTGTAAGGGTCATTACGGGGACCGGCGAGCTGAGTTGTAAGGAGTATTGTGAGGACCACTGCAATAAGTAATTTTATAATCATAATAACTACTGTTTAATTAATGCCTCTTACTGCGATGGTCATTAGCGATCGACATACTGTTTACATTAGCATATTGAAATAGGTGAAAAGTATGGAAATTACAAGCGCGAACACGGAAATATTTTCCGAATAGTCCCGATATGTACCATTGAAGGATCAAGAATTTTCCGCAAAGTGATATTGAGACGTGGCACTTTCTCACCGCTAGTTTCTCGTATAATACATGTAGAACTATTTTTAATTATTATTCCATGTTTCGTGTTTCCGTGAAGTCTATCAACTGGTGTATTTTTCCTTGCAGAGTACGATAAGTTACGAGTTTTCTCGTAATTCGATAGAAAGCTAAGATACGAATGTTTGAAGACACAGAAAACGAGTGAAAAAATGCCTGAGCCGGTTGAACGGGTACCAGACATTATAATAAATTGTTTTTTCGATGATTAACCTTGGAAAAAACATTTGAAAAAAGCACAGCTACTAATTTATCACAAAAAATAAAGGTCCCCAAATGTAACACTCCATCAATATTGATGGTCCTGTATATAATCACTACATATAAGAAAACTAAATTTGCTAATATCTTTTTTTCCATGATATACATTACGATGTCGATAGGATTTCACGGTTCTAATTCGAAATGTAGACCTTTGTATACTGGTTTTACAATATGTACGTTCGGTCCTCATATGGACCCCTCCATAAACATATATATATATGTGGTCATATACCAGTAGCCTAATATTAAGTGAACGGGCATTAGTGTTCATAGATCCGCGATTAGTATTGGTAAGCAGATACCACTATAGGGTAGCCAGAGACAAGGTGTACCGCAGGAACTGCGGTATTAGCGTGGCTATTCGGTGTTAAACCTCGCCTCACCGTCGGCGGACGAGAAGCATTCGGGCGTCGAAACAAGCGTAGTTGCTCGTTGCAAAACGCGTTTATTGGTTAATTGCATCATTCTTGCCAAGTGCTCGGGCTGCCAATTGGCACAACCATCAATCGGTCCCGAGAGCTACGAGCCGCGCAACAGCAATTCGTCTCTCTGTGCAATCGTGGAACGTCGAGCATTTCGACATTCGCTCTTCGGCGAAAGCATTTCGATCCTGCCATTATATATATATATATTTATGTATATAGTATGTATACATAAACGATACACTATAGCGCTCTGTATAGAGTTTCTATTGACGGATATAGTATTTACGGTATGTTAGCCATTTTATTTACCTATATCTATCTAGACGGTCTAGCTCTGTACTATATATATATGTATGTATGTATGGACATATATAACGGTGGATAGATATTTGTGTGAATAGGTTTAGCTGGCCGGACCACGAGGTATAATTCCGATAGTTGACGCGCGGGTCGTGTCCCGAACGTTATCGTATGTACGCATCGCCGGAAGTCGATACGCCTCTCGTTCGTGAAAATCTTTCCGCCTCGATAACCCATACGGCGCGAGAACGTACACCGCACCGCTACTGGTTATATTAGTTTGTTGCCCGGTTCAGCTGGTATTCGTTCGATCGCGTGCTCGAACGTTCAGAGTAATCGCACTAATTATAGTCTGTATCTTGTTCTTTAAACAAAACAAAAAAAAAAAAAACACACACACATTTTTTGCCGCCACGAGTACGAGTTTGCCAAGCGCGTTGGGAGATTGCGATCATCGTACGATGGAGACTTCGGCCCCTGTGGCTTATGAGCGATGATCTAATCATTGCGGATGAGATAAATTGGTTATTCATCGGAAATGGTAGGATTACAAAAAAAAAAAAAAAACAAATGGATTAGCGGATAGTCGAGTAGAGACCGGAAGTGAGAGCGGGGAAAAAAATCGCACAAGCAACGTTGCGGAAACCACACGAAGGTCAGGCGCGATGCTGAAGAAACGCTCTTGAGCTTCGATCAACTTTGCTCGTTGGGCGAGAAAAACGGGGATCGATGCTTGATGCGTTCGAGAGATGAGCCGTATCTTTTGTACCTAAAAAGATACATTAGGTAAAGTACCGTTTGTAGCAATATAGCGATAAGGATGATGCTAGCTCTTCCTGCGCCTGCAGCCGCAATTTGGATGGCTGTTTGGACTACCGGACTTCCCAAAGACCCTAGGGCTGGAGGTTGTTTTTCAAGGAACATCATCGCAGCATCTCTGTTCATCCTATTTCCTTCATGTACTAATGGCTATCTCGCCACTGGGGCTCAATAATCAGGACGTGGGACAGCTCTTAAGAAGACACCCGGAAGCTCTTGCTTTTAGAAGAACTTAGGGTCGACTTTTAAGACGTTGGTTTCAACTTAAGATCGAAGTTTGGCTCGAAGTTCATTGCGTGTTTAAGATTTAACTTTTATCTTAAGTTCGAACTCTTGATTTCGTCCTCAAGTTTGATCTTAACTTCGAACTTAAGTCGGAACTCAAATTCGATCGTAAGTTCGAACTTAAGATCGATCATATATTCGAACTGATAAGAAGCGATGTGAAATCCAAAAAAATCACTGATCGTGTCATTGACGAGGATAATTAGTCAATCATTCCATAGAAACGGATTCAACGAATTCTTTTGCCACATCACTTATTGATGACAGTATTGTGTTCATCGAAGTTAACCCCGTTTGGGATCCAGATATAGATTCTACGCAGGCAAAGCGTTAGAGTTCGATCGGATTTGAGTTCAGGCTCAAGTTCGAACTTCAGAACAAAATCAAGAGTTCGAACTTAAGGTAGTTCCGAAGCGCGCCATGAAGTTTGGGCCAAGCTTCGATCTTGAGTTCAAACTAGCGTCTTAAAAATTGTTCGCCAGAATAATCACAACCCAGGAAGTGGGTCCTTCGATTAATTCACATAATTTTCGGTGAATGCACCCTAGCAGAAATTTTGAATCGTTGGGACCTCATCAGGCCTTTTCCGGGCCCGATCGAGATCCAGCTCCAAAATCTCTTGAGAACCTTCGCTCACCGTTGCGTTTCCTTCAAAACGCCCAAACGCTTGCTTGCCTGCATCTCACAAAAAAAAATTGCCGATGATAAAAAAAAAATCTACCAAAAATTTGACAGTCTCAACACCGAGCCTCGAATATTTTTATTCAGTCAAACATTACTTACATTCGTATCTCAGTTCTCTATCCGTTATAACCACGGAGCTATTGTGCTCTCGGGTGCGTACAGTAAAACGCGAATCGCCCATTGAATTAATGTTTTACGTTACTTTTCTCTTCGACATATTTTTATTATGTACGAAGGAGCCCGTGCTTTTATGGGTTAGCGTGATTTCTCACAATTCCGCTATACGAGCCAAACACCTATCACACACACACACACACACATATAAATATCGTGTCCTTTTTTGCTTCGACATTATTACGATCTATGAGCCGGCTCGCGCGAAGAATCCGGTTGGCGAGAAATTATCGGCGATTATAATACACATCGTGTTTCCAACTACTGTTGCGAAAGTCTTGTGTGTCGTTCTCTCGGATGAATTTCAGAATCGAGAAGCGAGAAACTTATCCAACACAGATACAGGACAGAAGGGACACGTGTGTTTATATATAAGTTCCGCGGGATGAATCAATGCTCCGAGCATTGATTTAGCACAGCTGTAAATATGTTGTAGTATCGCGAAGGGGAACGGAGACAGAGAGACGTGTCTCTCGAGATGTGTCATAAAATTGAACATGATATAAGTTTGAGGATTAAGTTTAATCCAGCTTCGGGTAGTCCGCGCGAAAACCGGACTGGCAATATATCGTATATATATATTTACATGCATATGTATATATATATAAGAGGTATATTCGGTACATAACGTAATCTGATATCGCGTGGACGAAACACATTGATTTTTTTTTTTCGCGATATTGTATAGCAGCAAAGCGACGGTGTGCCGAGGAGCACCGGGAGCCGCGGAGAAAAGAGCTCAGCCTCGCGGAGAGACGACGGCGAGCTATATAACACATTCATTAATCCTGTATACATTGAAAGAGGGATAAGGGAGGCCTCTTGAAAAATAAAGAAGTGAAATATAAAAACGAACGAAAGAGGAAAAAATAAATAAATAAAAAGAGAGAATTCCCTCACCGCCCCGTGCCGAGTCCAACGTCGCGCGGAGTTTCTCTCAATACAAGAATTCCAAAGAGCCTCGTTAAATTCTCAATTCTCGTGCTCTCTCTCTCCCGACGGGACGAAGCGATGCGTGCCCGATCGTCAAGTACTCGAAATTATTAATAGCGCCGAGAATTTTTTGCAATGCCCGTGCGCGAGGTGCGGACGATACCGAGGGAGATTGGAAGGACAATGGAAAATAAGGACGAAGAGTAATCAATGTACGAATTTGAGAAAAAAAATAATTTACTTTCCGAACCTCGTCGAAGTGACTTTTCTACCTGTAGCGCGAATAAGCGTGCGATAAATATTTATTTATTTATCTGGTTTAGGGGAGCCAGCGGATTTTATGTAGATGCGTATGTACGTTTTAAAATATAACGTAGAGCTCAAAGAATAACAGTTTGTACAATAGTGATCGCTGAAACTCGACGACGTTACTCGTAACGACAGATAATAATCGCGCATAGCGACTTTTACGTTTAACTTTTTTTTATATATATAACATTTTTATTGTTTTATTATAGGGGAAAGCGGGGTAAAATGGACCAGTGGAGCAAAACGGGATAATGAGACAAAAGGCAATTTTTAAATAATTCTTGGATGGTGGCGGTGGTGTTAAGCGGGGCAAAACGGGGATTGAAAATCGGGATGTATCGTTCACGGAGAAAAATAGTTCTGTTCCTCTAACAAAATGTAGATCCTTAATAATTTATTATAGTGGCAGCAAAAATATTTGGCTGGTACAGCAAAATATTTTGTTCCCTCTATCCTAAGCGGGTAAATGAGTTACGGTAACAAAATTCTTGTTGTCCCGACAATTTTTTTTTTTCTTCGCGTTGGGACAAAATAGGGCATCCAAAAATCATTGGAAAATTGAGTTTTGTCCCATTTTGCCCCACTATCCCATATTACCCCGCTCTCCCCTGCTACATAAACTATTATCAAAAGTAGTAGTATAAAGCCAGTAAAAAAAAAATAATTTATTTCGCTTTACTCGTTTCACGGAAAGAACCCTCTTAAAATTGTAACCGGTAGGTGACAATTTCCGTAGGTTTCCTCCCGTTAAACGACTAAAATAAAAATAAACGACAATCTATTTATTTCTCATTCGAGAATTTGTTTTATTTTTGCACATATTTTTCCGACGGGCACATCGGATGCCGCGTAGGCGACGAGGTGTTGGTGAGGAATGCTCAATTTCTGAATCTCCCGGTAGATTAATATATACGAAAGCGTAGCCTCGGTAAGGGAAGCGAGGCTTCGAAACGCGAAATGCTCTTCACTGATTTTCTTCTCTAAATATGGCCGCCTTCGCCGTTCTCCCGGTGTATCCATTCCTTTCCTACTCTCCCCAGCCTCGGTTAGCTGGCTAGCGTCGTTTCTCTCCGTTCCGTCTCTCTCCGTCGCACCCTTCGCCCTTTGCGAACCCCCGGTTGCTTCGTAACCACCCATAACCGCCCCTGCTTGCCCGAAGGTTCTACTTGATTGCCGAGGCATCTTAACCTCGAGTCTCTCGGTCCGCGCGGACCCCACGGGCTACGGTCGTGTTATGTATCGGCGCACATAAGCCCGTCTCGTTTTGTTCGCCTATAAGAACACCGGATTCTCCTCGTCGACCAACGCGACCGCGTAAAAATTTACAGCACGCCCAGAACTGAACGAACAGGGCGTAGACCGGCCGCGAAAAAGTCCAATCGTCTGGGTTTTAAGGCACGCGCTCCGCCAATCGACGCCACCAGCGGGCAAAAGAACCGACTGCTCGACGTTCGGTCCGCGCGGACTATCGCTCGACCTTTATTATGCTTTATATACGGATATATATGTATACGTATATATATATATATGGAGAGTCGTTGCGCACCCCCGGCGCGGTACGTGGAGCGAAACGACCGCGGCAGGAGGGCCCCTACGAGGCTCTTCGGGTCGTGGCAACCGACCGAGTGCGATGGATAGACAAGAAGAGAATAGAAAGAAGAAGAGAGGGGGAGAGAGAGAGAGAGAAAAAAAAATGTAAAAAGATGATGCACGAAACGAAACGAACGTTTCCGTGCCACGAACTTCGCAGGCAACTCCGGGTATTACCAACGCCAACCATTTCATCCCCCATATCTCAAAACCTCCCCCCCCCCCCCCCTCCTCCTGTACCGACTGCCCCGACCCACCCTTCCTGACGTCCGGCCAATTAATACCGCACGAGATAGTCGACTTTACGTTTTTGTTTTGTTTTGTTTTTCTTTCTTTTTTGTTTTCGGTCACTCGTGTCGAGGCGGGACTTTGGCCGCTGCGTCGATACGCGTCTCGAACGCCTCGCACTTAACTTCGAGGATCTTTGGTAAATATTGCCGAGACGATTTCACCAATCCGATCGGATTTTGATACGCTTGAATTCGATCTCGAAAAATCGGTGGCTGAAGAGGCGGCGCGATTAAATTGTCTGGATGTTTTTTTTTTTTATTACGATTTCTTAACGACTGTCGAGTACGGCTAATTACTCATAGGCATTCGTGAGATTTTTTTTATTATTATTTTTTTTAAGAAAAGTTATATATGAAGCATTATGCATTTGGGAAATTTTTTTTTTTTCCGAAATAAATTACTCCCCATTCATACGTCAATCGATTAATCGTCAATCGATTAATCGTCAAACGATTAATCGTCAAACGATTAATCGTCAATCGATTAATCGTTAATCGATTAATCGTCAATCGATTAATCGTCAATCTATCAATCGCCAATCTATTAATCGACGATCTGTTCATGGGCGATGTAGAAAAAAAAATCGGAGGATTTTTCGAGACCCGGGCTTTCGCATGCAACGCCGTGGTGTTTCCGAAGCGAAGGTTGTACGGCGAAGTGCATTATCGACCGCGAAACAGAGAGTCCAGTTTCGAAGCAGATCAAGAGAAAATCACGTTTGCTGGACGTCGATAACTGCAAGACTTTTTGTAGTGCAAGTAGGTACTACTGTTTTTGTTGGGGTTTCTATTCAACCTCGCGTGTTTCTTTTTAGGAAAGCGACTGAAACTATTATAGTCCAATAAGATACGAGAGCACGCGCACGGTAAACAAATTTTGTTTGAAAATTAATCAACGGTGCTGGAAGCTTTTTTTACATACACTGTTTCTGAAATTTCAAACACATGTGCGCACCGCACATGTGTTTAATTAAAAAATTTATATTTTTAATAAAAATGTTTGTAAATTTCAGACTAAAGATTTGTAATCTTAATATGAGATATTTCAATTTTACGAAAAAGTACATTCATGTTCAGTTAATGTAAATAATGTAAACAAATTTCAAGTTCCAGTACATTAAATTTACAATTTACTTTTGCAGTGTGGGATGAGCGGAAAGTTGACCACTCCGCGCCACATAGCGTCAGAAGTTTCTACTATTTTCATCGCGACTGTTTACCGGCTCGATAATCGAGATTAAGAATTTTTTCGAACATAAAATTTTTTTCTAACGGCGATAAATTCACGATTGTAGATTCCGTTATAATTACCACATTTTATTGAAAAAATGTCGAACCTCCAATCGTATTCGTCTTCACGAGACGTTGCCTTATACGAAATCTTATTATTTGTTATTATATCAACGCTACGTCGCCGACGTCGCCGGGACTTTCGCGTGCAAGTTAATATCGGTGTCTTAACGTCCGGTACAGATTATAATAAATATCCGGGCACTTTGTCTCCTACCGGATTGCGGTGCCAGATCGACGATTCGTAACGGCGACAGGTGCGCGACGATTTTCGATAATAACTTACGTTGCAAAAAAAAAGCGAGACTCGATTTTCGCGGCTACTATTTTATTCCGACCGGTGGCGAAAATCATTAAATAACGATGAGTTTTTATGATTCAATCAGAGCTCGATTGGAATTGAATTGGTGGAACGGCAAAAAAAAGAGTAAAAAAAAAGATGGTAAACGCGCAGCAAGAGGTGAAGCGTAATGGATGCTGCAAGGAATTTTTGACAGCGAGTGCGAGCGAGAAACACCGGAAACGTAGGCGTGAAAATTGCGAAGCATTTGCTCGATATGCAAAGCGCTCGGTTATTAACGAGCGGCCCTATTAGTCCCCGAGTCGGGGGATAAAAATAAACTTTTTTTTTCATTCTCATTCGGTTCTTTTTCGTTGCTGCCACAGCCTCGAAGGCCGCGAAAGAAACCCGCTTATAAATTTAACGGCTTCCCGCGCAATTAGTCACATTTTTGTTCGGACTCCCAGCCGACCCGACGGGCGGAACTTTTATCGGGGCAATCCGCACGGGAGACGACGTGGAACTCTTTTTCAGTTCGTACTTTCAGTCTACACTTTGAATGTATTATCGATAGCTACGCGTATTATCTCCGCAAAAAAATTAACCTAAGGTACAACTTAAAAGTAAAAGTAGTTTTTAATTTAAAAAAATTACCTGAACCACATCGGCCTCGCGATTGTTACACAGTCCATTCGATTTTTGAAGCTTTTCGAATTATCGTCGATATGTCGATATTTCCTTCCCGGTCGTCTGGTTGGCTTCCATCGTGACAGATTGTTCGACGATTCTTTCAAAAGTAAGTCGGCTAACTATTATTCAATTACAAAAAATGAATTTCTAAAATTGACAATTGAATTCTCAACGCTCATGCGCCGCATGGTAAAGGTGCGGTCGCAGTTAAGGTAGTACTAGCGGACAGCCTGAGCCCACGTGAGTTCGGAGAGAATTGAGAGAGAATTGCGAACACTTCTCGACGGGATAAAAATCTGAAAAAAATCAAGCATATGGAAGGTGCTGAAAAGATTGATTATGCATAATAATAACTCCGAAATGTTATTAATAAATGAATGAAAAAAAAATTGTTCACCAAATCCTCCGGCAACTTAACTTTTTTTTCATATAAAAACAATTTGTTAATATATTTGAACACGAATGCATTTCTTCAGAATTTTGTGTAATTTTTGAAAATTATGTTTTTTTATTAACTACAAACGCGATTTTCAAAAATTACACATAATTCTGAAAAAATTCATACGTACTCAGAAAAATTAACAAATCGTTTGTATAAAAAAAAAAAGTTAAGTTGCCGGGTTGTTTGTTGGGAAATTTTTCTTCGTTGATTTGTTGATAACATTTTGGAATTATTATTATGCCAAATTAATATTTTCAGTACCTTCCGTATGGTTGATTTTTTTCTAGATTTTTGTCTCATCGAGAAGTGTTCGCGATTCCTCTCTCAATTCTCTCTGAACTCACGTGGGCTCAGGCTGTCCGCTTGTACTACCTTAACAGAGCCAGAGACACAACTACTACTAGAGTTCTCAACCCTTAAATTTAATGTGGAATTGAATGCCAAAAGGGTTTAGCTGGGGGATGGGTTCAATATATTTTCCCGAACACTTCTCAAAAACGATGTGATTTTCGTGAATCAGAAAGTCAATCCCGACTCGCGTTGATGGCGTTTTCGCACTCATCAAGAACTCCCTTTCTACGCCCTTGCCATACAAATAACTATACCATAATTTTCCTGCGCCGAAAAAAACCGTCGCTTTAAAGGATAGAATTACTAAACACGAAATACCGTGTAGTATCTACAATACACATTTATTTGGCAAAAAGTCTAATAAGGTTTCTCGAAGAAGCCCCGTAGTGCGTACAAATCGTTTCGACTAACGACCGATCCTGATGGGGACTAAGGGAGCTCCGGAGACGCGAGTGTGCTCGGCGGCTAGTCGGCGAGGAAAACGCCTGTCTCTCGTTTCTCTTTATTTTTATTTTTTTTTTCATATTTTATTATTAATTGTCGATCCCGATCAAACCAGTTGTGAGGAAGCCCGTCGCACCGCGCACCCTCGATCGTCTCCGCATCTCTGACATTGTTATCGTTAAAACTTTAATTGTGTTTGAAAAGTAATATTTTCAGCTAGTTGTAATGATAAATACCCCGGAGGGTTCTGTTACGTAATTTTTTTTTTTTTTAGTTTTTTTTTTAGTTCTTCAGTTTTTCGACAACAGCCGTGCACGGCCGTTATGATCAATCCCGCCAAGGATTGTTATAGTTCCGTTTCTCCAAAGCCGCCGCTTCCGTTTCCTTATTTTTTCTTCCTCCTTCATTTATTGCTTCGGCGGTCTGTCCTTTTCGGTGAAGTATCTCGTGGCGTTGGGAAAACGTCGAGCGTCAGGAAAATCGGGTGTTTGAAGTCTGCGCGGATTCAGACAATCCCGAATGGCCTGACCGAAGGCGCGTCTCACACCGGGATCGGCCGCCACGGCTGCGGCTGCGCCTTCCGCTTCTTCGACACCGGCTCTCACGACGCTTTCCCTGACGAGGCGCTCCATCGAGGCGGGAATAGACGAATGATTGGGCGTTGGACTGACGAGCAATCGAGGCTTTTGCTGCTCGACTAGCTTTCGCCTCTTGCTCGGAAGACCATCAAGATAGGCGTCGCTGAAAGCTGTTACACCGCCTCCTTGAAGCTGAAGTTGTCGCCTCTGTCTTATACCGTCCCGAGCTATTATCGGTACCCATTCCTGTATTAAAACGAAATTACGATTTTCTTTATAATTCATACGTTGTCTATGGAAAATGTGAACCGCGGAAGAACTAAGGTAATGAAACTCACGGGCAAAAGCTCTTCGTGACCGGGAAAACTCGTCGGCACGTCTTCGCCGTCGTCCAATTCCAAGGGGTCGTTTATCGTTCGGTTGCTGCTCGCTTCCTCGGTTTCCATAGGCTTGAAAAAATATCATCAATTAAAAATTTGTAACGATATTGACGTGTCTTTATCAGAGCCGGGCAGTACTTTAATTACCAAAGCACTTTTTTCGTACTTCCAGTACCAAATACGATTACAACTACTTCTTGAGTACACGCTCGCATTACGGACACTCGATGATTAACATCTATTAATATATAATTATCTGTCTAAACTTTTCGATAATTATAATTTTAACAAGAATTTTGTTTTAATTTTTAAAATGTCATTAAAAAAAGCGAGATTTTTAAAATTAAAATATATCTTTATAGGAATTTTTTTTGAAATTTGTTATAAAACATTTTATGCCATCGTTTTCTTGAATGAAAAAAAGTAAAGAATATATTTAAAAGAACACCGATTTTTTAAAGCCTGCACGATGTTTAATGCCACGAACCTTATTGCGAAATCTACTTGGAAAAAGTACTTGAGAAATATTTTAAGTACGAAAAGAAATTGAGAAATACTTCAAGTACTTGTGATACTTTGTACTGTGTACTTGAAGTAATTTTTGGTACTTTGCGCAGCTGTGACCTTTATACTTTTCTTTTCTTACTTCCGGTTCGGGTTGCGACTGCGTTTCACGGGGTCCCGCGGCTTCGGCGTTCTCGACGGAGCCAGCCACCTCATCGTCCTCGCTGTACACGAACAATGGAATAATTTGACTGTTCGGTAGCCGCTCGACTTGGCGCGAATACTCGCAGAACCAGTTGACGACGCTTCCGAGGACCCATTCGCGAAGCTCACCGTACGGAGCGATAACTTTTTCCTTAACAGAGAAAAAGAGAACAGCGAGCGTTAGTCGGGTGGACAATGAACGAAAAACTCTTTCGCGATCTATCGTTATCGGTTATCTGCGATGTGTACTAACAGCGAAAAGTCTGATAACCGCTTCCAATCCTTGTTGTTCCGTGCGCAGGGCGAAATGCAGAACGCTGCATAATTCACGTCCGAACTCGCGGACAATTCTGACTAGGACTCTTCCCCACTCGTCGTCGTACGGTGCGTTAACTATAATCGTGGAAAAGAAAAAATTACAATAAAAAAAAATTTCATCCCCTTCATCGAACGGATCTCCGAAGAAACAACGGAATGTTCACCATTTATTTCAATGTATCGGATGACTATTTGGGCGTGGCGAAGCACCACAGCGCCTACGGTTGCTAGAAGATCGATTCTTCTACCCTCTCGGACGTTCGCGTCGCGCTGGTAACGTTTGAAAACATAGCTCAGATACGGCCGCAATTCAGCGAGAATGTCCTTGATCGCGTTGGGCGAAACGAACGGAAGAAGTACGGCGGTTATTTGGGGTCTCAGCCTGCGCCACACATCGTCACGATTGAATTCGCCGTTTTCGAGAAAAGCGAACCACTCGCTCACCTCTATGTCTGCCTGAAACGAAACATAATAATTATTCATTAAAACTTCTGCGATACTTTCTGACGCCTATATTGTACAATAATATGGTTGTCGCAGGCTGTGATCGATGAGATAACTTTTTTTTCGAGTGTTGTGGCTTTGGAACGGTCTACTTTGGAAATCCTATTCGCCATGGTTTCATTGAAGAAATTCAATCTCTACCATGTGTATGTGTGAATAATGTCATCGCAGAAAGAATAAACATCGTTCTGAAGGAGGCCCCGTCAAGGCTCGAAACGTAAAGATTGAATCCCCTCGATGAAACCATGACGAAGAGGATTCCTAAAATAAACCGTTCCAAAGCTGCGGCGAAAAAAGGAAATGTTAGTCGGTTGGTCTGAGTAAATGTTTTTATTTTATCGAATCCACTCACACACGCCCGGAGAAGACGTTGCAATCTACGCGGCGACGGATCGCCTGCCGTATTCGCTACCGACCACAGTACATTGTTTATTCCCCGAGCCAAGAGCACGTGCTCGAGGCTGAAGATACCGTCGGACTCTCTGCAACGTTAAAAATAAAAATGTGTAATTAAAAACGTTTCCGATCTCACGACTCATAGTTGTTTTTATTGTAAAAAATTTCGAACAAAAAGCTTACCCTTCGTTCAGTCTACTGCCGGTAGACCCTCGCAAGTTGGCGATTTCGTCTCTCAGACTAACGTACGATCCTCGTTGCGCCGGCGAGGTCGGCGAGAGAGGAGAGTCGCGATCCGCGGGCGCCGAAGGACTGTCTGTGAGTAAAAAAAAAATTAAATCGTTGCAAATCAAACAAAATTCCTCCGGCACAATCGTCAGTTTCCTCGTTCAAATGAATTATACGTTACCAGATTGAGTTTGCGCAGCGCTGCCCGGCGTTGCATTTTGCGTTGGCTGAAGAGGATTGAATTGTTGCTGAGCTGGCTGTTGCGGCGAGGAGGTAGCTGCGCTGTTGGTCGGCGTCGCGCTCGGAGTTCTGCGAATGTGATGAGAATTGCACGGGAGAAACGGATCGAAGTCCAAATTTTGGCCCATTCCGACACTGACACCGAGAGGATGAGGATGAAACACGTGAGGTCGCGGAGTGCTCCGAGTTTGCGTCGAAGTTGTCGGATGCGTGCCCACGTTGCTTCTGCACCGAATACAAACATTTATTTTTCTTCTTTTCTCGCGTTCTTTACCTTGACTGTGTTCATGGTGGCCGCTTTGGTCCGGGAAAAAATTCGACGAGTTTCGAACCAATTTCTTTTTTTCCCGACATTTCCCGGTTATCTCCGACCGCGACCAGCATGTTTGTTCGTAGCAACATGTGAGAAAAATAAAAGCTCCAACCCACCTCGCCTGTGTACTCTGTCCGGGATTCGGAGCGGCTCCGCCACCCACGCCTACCGCGACTCTCTGTCGCAAACACGAAGTCGGCGTAGCCGTCGACGTGGTTGTCGCAACTGTCGTCACCGCTGCTGCACTTTGGGCCATGTAACCGGCTACCACGTGCATCAAGTTTCTTATCACGTCCGGAGGAGCTGCGGCACCCCACGGAAATATTCCGGCTACACCGCTCGTTCCGGCTGGAGGAAAAGAAAAATGAAAAATGATAAGCAAGACATTTCCTCGAGCAAATCTTAAATACAAATATATATCATGTCGTGAAAAACCCCCAAAGTGTTATGAATGATCGAAAAAACAAACAAAAGAGAAAATTTTTATATATATCGGAGTTAGGCAGTACTTCAAGTACCGGGTACTTGTTTGGTACTTCAAGTACGTACTTGAAATATCAAAATACTTTACAGTACTTCAAGAACGGTTTTACGATTTCGAGTACCAAGTACAATTACTTTTTGAGTACTCGCTTGCATTACAGCTACTCGATGAGTAACTTCTCATCATGTTTCTATTAATACATGATAATCTGTCTATTTTTAATTTTATTAAAGAAAACGAGAAGGTTTTCTGTTTTTATTTTTTTAATGTCTTTATAGACAAAAAAAAATTTAACATATTATGGATCTTTTTTAAATTATAAAAAGTGAAGAATAGATAAAAAAAATAATTTAAGAACTTCGAATTGCGAAATTTTCAGTTAGCAATTTCTTACAATACATTTTTCGGTAAATTTTATCCATTTAAATTTGATTAAATCTAAGCATGTTCCGAAAAAGTGCAAAGTAAGCAGATGGCTTGCTCATTAATTACAATTATTATTACAAGATAATTATTACAAGATTGTAATAAACGAGGAAGCCATGTGCAAATATTACTTTGCACCTTTTTTTTAAGGCTACATAATGCTTAACACTTCGAACCGAATTGCGAAAAGTACTCGAGAAATACTTCAAGGACAAAGAGTACTTCATACTTCAAGTACTTGTGACACTTTGTATTTTCTACTTTAATTATTTGTTGGTTCCTTGCCCAGCTCCGATATATATTTAAGTGCGGACACATATGATTATTTTGAACTTACGAGTGTTGTTATTATTGTTATTATTGTTATTATTGTTGCTGCCATTGGTCTGATTCTGTTCGGTTCCTGTGCCGCTGGCACCATTGCTTCCCGGTGGTCCGCTGCTCTCCGGAGGACCCATCTCCATCAAAACTTCCATGTTATTCGTTATATTGAAAATCGCACCGAAGGGCGAATCGGCCTGAGGCTGATTTTGCGCTTGCTGCTGTTGCTGTTCCGGCTGTTGTCCTTCAGCCGGTGGAGCCTCATCTTGATGTTCAGTCATGAACGTAAGATCTATGGGATGTTGCGAAGTCGGTGGAGTCGCCGCTGCCGATGTCGGTGGCCTGCTCGCAGCGTCGCCGTTCTCCTCGCCGCTTTCACCGTTGCTCCCGTCGTTACGCGCAACACTGATGCGAGCCTTAAAACGTAAAAAAAAAATCGTCAGTTAATTAAGATCGAACTAAGATAAATGATAAAGGAACGAAACAAAAATTTGCCCGTCGCTTCCTCATTTATTACAATTCTGCGCATAGCTTCCTCTATGAGGAAAGAAAAACGCGTAGTGGACAATTTTTACCTCCACTGATATCGGTATGCCAGATTGTAGAATAGCCGAGTGCTGAATTAGCATCGGACGACAGCGCAGATTCCTCGGCGGTTGTTGTCCCATATCGACGATGATATCGCTGAGAGCGTGATTAGCGTGGGACAAGAAGTGAAAACACTCGGTCACGCCGTCGGCGATGCGCTGGTTGTCCTCGACGGTACCGATGTCTTCGCCCGAGGCTCCGCGACCTCCCGGTATCTCGGGATCTAGATCCATGAGCTCGCGATAACGCGTCAAGAACGGACGGAGTCTGTCTTGAGTCTCCATCAGTCTTCCCAATAACTGTGCCATTTGCGGGGGTCTCGGAGCTCTGCGAAAAAAACAAGACGGTACAAATCATCGATCGTCCCATTTCTTGTCTCTAATCTTCAATCCACACAGTAAAATAGGTACCAACGTTTCTTTTCCACAAAAGTCCACAATTTTTGTTCATGTTAGTTTTACAAAAAAAAAGTCTTGTCCATTTTACAAAAATATCAGCTAATTTGACGAATATTTTTTTTTTTATGTTTCTAATTTTTACTGTGCACGTAGAGAAAAATTTCAATGTACCTACAAAACTTACAAAAATGTCTGTTAACCCTTTGCGTCACGGTGGGACACAGGGGTGTCCCACCTCCATTCGCTCAGTTTTCAATATTTTTAAACTGACTTCTTGACATGAAATACCAAGGTTTTGTTTTTATAGTGTCAAAAATGGATGTCTCGAAGGGTTAATTTGACGAATATTTTTTGTAAAATTAACAAAATAATTGCGGTCGAAAAAAGTTTGCTGAATCTACAAATCCTTTTTACTGTGCGCGCAGAGAAAAATTTCAACGTACTGCGGAGCAGCGGGAGGGCTCGTACGGGCATTCGCTGCCGAGTCGTTGCTCGAATTGGCGCTCCCTTGCCGCGAGGGTTGGGGCTGCGGTTGCTGCTCCTGCGAGGATGGCTGGCTCTCGTCGCTCGTCTCCGCCATCGGGGCGGACGGCTCGGGTCCCGCGGCTTCGCCCGAGTTCGCTAAGGTAGGAGTGCAAAAAAAATGTTCTCACTCAAGCGGGTCAACGACGGAACGGCCCGTCGATGAATCTTCGAGCTGATAAATCGTTTGTGCATTATACTACAGTAAAGAAAAAATTTACTTCTCGACGACCAGACGTAAGTGGGCCTCGCCGATCCGGCGATGGCCGTGGCAATCTCGAATATTCCTCCCATCGGTCCACCGGCGCTGGAGAGTTGTTGCAGAAGTCGTTCGGTTCTATTGACGGTTTCGTCGTGCTGTTGAGCGGCCGAGGCCGCCGCGGCGGCGCCGGACGCGGCTTCGTCGCTCTCCGGCACAGCGGAATCGTTCGCAGCCGCCGCCGCTGTTGGATTCTCCAGACGATCCAACACTCGATTAGCCTGATCGAGCATTCTTCGCGCGACGACTAACCGACTGTTAGACAATGTATTGCTCAGTTGCGGTATTGGCCATTCTAAAAACGAAAATAACGTAACATCCACGTTCCGAGATGAATTTCTCTCCCCCTCGAGACAGAGAAAGATCTCGGGCAATCGGCAAATCGGTTATCGACGACTCGAAAACGTTTGTTTCACGAAACCGCGCGGAAAACACGTTCTCGATCTGAAGACGACTCACCGTGGCCATCCATCACTTCGGCTGGAATGGAAATCGATCCGAGATACATCGGATTAACGTGGAACTGAGTTCTCGTCTGGCGAGCCCGCACCCTCGGCGGCTGCTGCTCATCACCGCGGCCGCGATTCTGCCCGTGAGACTGACCGCCGGCGTTCCCTCTCTGGGTCGACTGCGGCGGCGCTCGCTGCACCAAGTGTATGACCTTTCCGTTGACATCTGTCGGGCGAAAGAAAAAATCGTCATTACTCCGCAATGAATATAATTTCATTTTTATTCAATTAATTCTTCTGATTATTTATTCTTTATTAATTAATTATTCAATATGTTTTTTTTTTTTTTTTTTTCAATGGCAATTTATTGCCATTTAGCGCGGGCTGTTTGACCCTTTTTGTGAGTTCGATCATCGATTGCTCAACATAAATGCAAAGTTGCAAAAAGGTTTGTACACTTAGCATTAGCGATGACAATAATTGATTATTTAATCAATCATTGTCATCGCTATATGTTACAGCAAACTTGAAACTTTTTAATACATTTTTTTTTTGCTTTCGACCGTCCAGTCTCCGTACACAAGTTTGCAATGTAAGGATCAATGTACGGAGTCGAGAAAGCTCCCAAAATAAAATTAAATTAAACAAAATAATTTGCAGACTGGGAGCGATATGAATCAAATCATAATTGCACAGTTGCAGAAAGGTTTGTAAGATTTGCATCGTGCATGTATCGCTCGGAAAATTTATGACATCGCAGCGATGATAACGATCGATTATTCAATCTCTCCGATGATACAGCAAATTTCAAATTCTTCAATAATTTTTTTTTGCTGTTTGCATTTGCAATGTAAGAATGAATGTACAAAGTAAATAAAAATATAAAATTGAACACAGACGGTATAAATTATTCACGAACTGGAAGCATTACGGGAGCGTTATAAATTAAATCAAATCATAAATGCACAGTCGCAAAAAGTTTCGTACACTTTGCGACGTGCAAGTATCACTTGGAATATTTATGACCTCGCAGCGATGATAATAATCTATACAATGTTGCAGGAAACGTAACATTTTTTAAATTTATTTACTTATTAATTTTTGTTTCTTTTTTCAATCGATTTTCATATTTCTCAATGAAGTTTTTTTTTTACCAATCGAGTCTCGATACAAGACTTTGTACTGTACGAATGTACGGAGCAAAAAAAAAGCTCAAAAAATTTAGCATAAATTACAGTATAAATGATTCGCAGCCTGGAACATTAAATTTCCCGCTACATTAAATTTTGGTCTGGTCCGTTGAAACAATCGAACGTCATTCCTTGGCGTGCAACGCCGCAGCAAACAGGCTTTGTCCTACCGTATTCGTTGAGACGTTTTTCGTCCTGCAGTACTCGTCCGCAGTATATGAGCCTCTGCGAATCAGCCGGTACGCCGACCGTCTCTGCAATGTGTTCCTTGAACTCCCTTACGGTGATCTGCGATTTTTCCAACACAAGAGAATTATAGTCGAGGCGGTAACTACGGCGACGGCAGATTTGATCTCCGACCAATAACAGGTTGACTCGTGGTAGTCGACGAAATAATATATCGCAAATGATTTTTGGTAAAATTTCGTCAAGCCATCGGTAAAAAAAATGCATAAAGAATGATTAATTAACGGATCGATCGATGTTCCCCCCCGCCCCTCCCGCCCGGCCAATTAAGTTAATGATAACAATCTTACCTCGTCGGAGAGCGAGAAAGCGTGATTCTGCGAGTCCAGAGTCTTCACCGTGAGATCGATCATCTTAATCGGCAGTTTTGATGTTCCTCGAAGAAAAGAAAAAAAAATCACACTACGCGCGACTCTGAAATTAAAAAAGGCACGAATCGTCTTAGACGATAAAAATACGTCTTGTTCCGCAGCGATTTAGCCGAGAGCACACGAAAGCCCGGTCGGGGCGAAGCAGCGTAGTCGGCTGTTCACAGGTGTGACAACTTTGTAAAAATAGAGTCGTGATTTTTTTTTTTTTTTTTTTACCGTAAGAAAAATTAAAAAAAGGAACTCCGAGTGAACTTACCCACTGCGTAGCGTAACCGTTGGAGATCCGCTCGAGTAAACGGGGGATTACGAAACCGAACGGATTGTGACTGTTCGAAGACTTATTTCGACTTTCCTTTAACGCTGAACTGTCGGACGAATTTATTCGTTCTGCATGTCGCGAGCCATCGTAACGATTCAACTCGAACTTTTTCACTGGTGGGATGTTGTAATTGTTTCGTAGAACGAACACGACACGACGCACATTATTCTACCCAGAATTCATTTGCCTGTAACGGGGAGAGAACGCCCGTTGCCAACCACTGACCCCCCTCTAGACTTTGTGTGCGAATCGGCTGCCGAGAGACGATAACATCGATTATATTTCCGTGCCTCTCGTCGAGCCACCTCGAACTCCCGAGAGATGTCGCTGCTCTGTCGAATGAGCGTCGTTGCGGCTTGCGGGATATCGTGTGTTTGTTTACTCGGTGAAAAAAAGAAAGAAGGAAAGGAAAAGTTGTGCGAACGAGCATCGAAGCGAACATCACAAACGATTTTTTTTAGAACAAGAAACAGCGCATGAACATCGACGATCGGGCAGCGAATTGTCGAGGTTTGAATATTTTTTAGGTGAAGATAATTACCAAAGGTTTAAAATACGGAACGGGACTGCGATATAGTAAATTAATAGTGGGAAGTAAATCGGTTCGAGTGAGCTAATTGTGATCGCCGAAAGGAGAGAGATTAGACAAAGGGACAGCACGTTGTTATTCCGGAGATCGGGACGGGGAGTGAGTACATATATCTTCACTTTTATCGTCTTAGGGGGGAGGGGGGGGGGGGGGCGGAGCCCTGCTTTACAAGGCCTGAAAAAGCATTTTTTTCAGGAATTTTTTTAGACGGGAAAGAAACAAGTGAGCACACTGAATTTAGAGGTATGTTTTAATGTATATTTGAAGTGTACGAAAATATTTGTTTTAACACAAAACAAAAAATTACTTCATAGCTATTGGTCGATTTACTGCACTGTACTTTTCAATTGGCGGGAAAGATGCAGCCCGTAATTCTTTACCTAAACAAAAAAATCAAATATATTTTCAATTGTTACATACTTTTTTCCTATGTGAACCTGTGAAAAGCAAAAAACAATCGATAAATTATAATTTTATTCAGGTTTGAAAACAAAATTTGTTTTTGAGAAAGAAAAAACATCCCTAACGTGCTACAAAAATGATTTGCAAAGACTGTTTTAACAATGTTTTAGGTTGCCGGGTAATTTGTTGAACAATGATTTTTGTCTTCAATTTGTTAGCAACGAATTATAATTATTATTTCACAAAAACAATCTTTGCAGCAACTTCCCCATATACTTGATTTTATTCAGATTTCCCATGGAGGAGCGTTCGAAATTTTCTCTGAAACTCACGTTTGGCTGTACCGCTCGGACTACCTTAACAACGCGGCTATTGCATTGATATTCGCGAGTACGGATGTATCGAATCTCCACGTGTCGGAGCGACTTTTCCAGTGTCGTCACACCGTTACAGGGTCAATAGATGAAAATCTAACACCACGCACGTTTTTTTTCCTTTCTTTTTCATCGAAGTCCACGAATATCGCGAGGCGAAAAATAATTATCGAAATACGATACACTTGCGCTTCGCGTTGTGGCATTATATATACCGCGTGCACGTAAGAATTCACGTGGGGCAAGAGTAATGCGATCGTCCGGGATCGGCGTGCACCGCGTGGCAACGAGAGTAAGAATGTTAATGGGGGCCTCACAAGTTTTGTATGCAGGAAGTGTGGCGCGTCCCGTCTCCCGTAGCGGGCCGGCGCCTGGCGACCACGCTAAAAAATAAAAAATAACAAAAATAAAAGTAAAACGTAAAAAAAAAGTCCATCAAGACCGACGAGAGTGAGAGACCGTGTGGATGCAAGGAGGAGGAGAGGATGAGATTCATCTGACAGTGAGCGGGGCGATGTTCCTTTAAATCCAACCGTAAACACGCGTATCGGCAGTGTTTCTCATCTTTACCCTTTATCGTGACTATATCTTGTGGCTATAGCTACGATATTTATTGTGGCTATGTGCCTAAGAAGAGTTCTTATATTATTCGTACATGACCATACACGATTCATGTGCAATCGCGTACGATCACATGTGACTATATGAATTGTATATAATCATTTTTTCGTGGGTAATGAAGAATTTCTTTTTTGTTTTGTTTTTTCTATAACTTGTATATTTACTATATTTACTTGATAAATTAAAATAATGAATAGTATCTACAGCACTAAAATATTGATAATTTCTCGAATATTTAAGAAAGATATATAATAAATATTTTACCAACATTGAAAAATATTTCGTGAAAAATTTCATAGTAAGGTTGAGCGAACAAAATCAATATTTTCAAAACGTTTTAAAAATATTTCAGAAATATTTTGTAATATTGGTAAAATATTCTTGCAATATTTCAAAAAGGTATTTTTTCAACATTTAAGAAATATTTCCGTGCTATGTGGGTCGTTGGTGTTCCTGGACGGTGGATAGACAATCGACCGTCCAGGAACAACAATACGCCCGTAAAGAAGCACGAATTTTGACCTTGAGACCTCTCTTCAATCTCAGAGCCGCCTGGAACCACGGCTACGAAAAAAAAAAAAAAAAAAAAATAACGCAGCTCGCTAATCCATTTGTCGTATCGTAGCAAAACACAGAACCCAAGGGTTAGTCTCGCGTCACGGGCTATCGGAAGAGTTGCGGAGCGCGGGGCTGCGGGGTTCACGGGTGAGACTAGAGCGCAAGAAAGCGGCAGCCGTCGAATAATAATAATAATAACAAAACGCGTCAAAGGACGGAGAGGAGCCGTCGGGAGAGGGTGTGCGCTATAAGGATAGCCGGGTCTCCCGGGGTGGGGCAGGGCATCGCCGCAGCCTTCTCATAATGATGTAGCTGTCTCGATTTAGCTTGTCTTCTTGCGTTCTTCTCCGTTGGGTACTTAACTTAGTAGACTCGTGTATATCTTGTTTTTCCTCACACAGCAGTAGCAGCAGCAGCAGCGGAGAGATCGAGCGTACGAGCATGAGATATACGCGCAAAGAGTTGTGTTCTCCTCTCGCCAATCTCTCCGGGACTCGGCTCGACGCTGCCCATCGAGGATGCGCTCCCCTCGTTCCCCTCCGCAGTTCTCCCTCTTGGGCGCTGGAGCGACGACGGGACGAAGAAGCCTCGGGGACGAACAGCCTGACGGGCCGGCCGCCTGCCTCCCGAAGAGTTCTCGGGACAAGGAGATCGAGGGAAGCTCGCACGGTGAAGAAAGCGAGAGATACGAGGGAGCGAAGCGAAAGCGAGGAAGAGCGCGGGATGAGAGCGAAGATCCGCGTTCTTAATTTTTTTTCTCTTAATTTTTTTTTATTTTTTATTATTATTATTTTTTTTTATTACATTTCATTATCTCTCTTTTTACAGCAGTGTTACTGTTCGTTTTGCCGACCGGCGTTACACCGTGGCACGGACGGCCCACTGCCTACTCGTCGCTGCGGCCGCAGCCGCTTCCCGAGAGCGAGGGAGCACCCGTGAGCCCCCCCCCCCCCCCCCCCCTTGTTGAGAAGGAGACGATAATACGAAAAAAGGTACGATGGAGAGTGAAGCGGAGAGAACATAGAGCCGATGCGTGTTGCACTAAGGTAACTGTACAAATGCTCGAGCACGTCCCAGTCGTCGGACAGTTCTATGCGGATTTGATTTAATCCGTATTTATTTAAGTATTAGAAATTCAATTTGACACTTGCAAGCGTATCTACAAACATCATTTGATGCATAGAAAAAAAGTTATACAAAGATTAAGCCTAAATTACTTTCTGTTGTTGCATTTTGCTAAAAGACAGGCAATAATGTGTCCGGAAATTGGTACGCGTAACAATACTTCAGATAAGCTACGTAGAAATCTGGCCGCCCTAACTTCCTCGAACTATCCGATTTTTGGGTTGCGTTTGTCTTTTTTAGCAAAATGCAACAATATAAAATAATTTGGGCTTCAAACTTGTGTAACGTTTTTTCTGTGCAGCCAATAATGTTTGCAGATACGATTACATGTATCAAGTCGGATTTCTAATACTTCAATTCGGAATAAAGAAAATCTGCATAGGAGTGTCCGGCGACTGGGACGTCTCCGAGCATTGTCGCTGTTACCTTAATTAAAAAACCATGTATTCATTTATTTATATTTACGGGCCGCATCCCTTTATATATTTATATTTTTTCTAATTAATCGATGTGTTTTGGAAACTAGAATCTATCAGCTTAACATCGGTTTCAGTTTATGTTCCCAAAAAAAATGTCTTCTCCACCAAAATTGATAACTGCTGGAATCTGGGGATGCTCTTGACCGTCCGGGCATTGGTACCTTTGCCTTATACATCCGGCGAAGTACGAGCGTGTGTCTCTTACTCCTCGGCAGTAAGAACACAGGAGCGGTACAGTATATAGACGCAGCAGCATTGAGCACATGCCCCCGAACGAGAACGGCCCACGTTCGTTACGCGTGCTCGTGCGTGAGGCGCCCGGGAAGTTAACTGTGTGCGTTGGCGCCAGGCTGCATTCTCGCATTCGTTAACCAACACGCGATATATAGTATATATACGCGGCATAAGCCCGAGCTCTCCCGATGAGAAAGAGAAAGAAAGAGCCGACAGCAACGAGAGAACGGAATCTGTTGCTCTCGCGTGGCGCCCTCTGTGTGCGTGCGCGCACACTCGCGATTTCTTTCTTTAGCTCCGTCTTCATCCCTCTCGCAGGAAAGACCCGCGGATGCCCAATCTGATCTCGAAACCCATATGAATTATTACCCGCCTCTCGACCCCCATCGCCATTCCTTTCGACAATTATTCGGTTATTATACAGAGCACGAAACTCTTTCGATGTAAACAAGCGGACTCGTCTCTGATTTTTTTTTTTTTGTTTCTTTTTTTTTCGTCCGGTATAAGAAGTTGGCTGGGTGATGAGTGAGTCGCTTCGGGAAAGATAATTAGCTACTTTACTCTCAAAGTAATTTCTAAAATAGCGATTATCTCGACGTTCCTCACGTAATGATTTTCACCTTTTGGTTTTAGGGTCGCAACAGTAGCGGCGCTCTCGGAGCTTATCGGAGCGCTCGAGAGGATTTCGTTCGAGGGCGATCAGAAGTGGTCCGGTCCTCGCGGCCACTCGACCTCAAGAGTGCGACGAGTGCGGGCTATCGAGGAGCTTTTTTTTTTTTTTTTTTTTGTCCATCGAATACTTTTCACTCGTGTTTCACCGTGTAGGGAGATTAGGGCAGTTAAGAGCCTATCGTAAACGGGCACACCTTCGGCGTCGGAAATCGAATCTCGTCGACGATGTGGGACAGCGCGATCGCATTCTCCGCGACGCCTTTCTGTCGCGCCCGCAGGAATCCCGTTTCCCTGCCACCGTTTCTTCCCATGCACCACGAGTCCCCGGAAATAACTTAACCGCGGACTTCACGCTGCGGGCATCCTTGCATTCTTCACCGATCCGTACGATAAAATACTGAAGTCGAGTTTTTTTTTTTTTTTTTCTCCATAGCGGAAGGGTTGAGACCGCGTCTCCCATTGTAGATAAATAACGGGACGAACAGACTTCGAGGAAAAAAATACTGAATTCGATTTTTCTTTTTTTTTTTTTCTAGCGTAAGTCGAGATCATTCGCCACCCGTAATGTCTTTTAACGTAACAAACGAATGGCGCTGCCGTTTACGCAGTTTTTAGGATATGTGGATACAATATGATTGCACCGAAAATTGTAAGAATGTATGTGCAACGGTCCGTACGATATGCCACGTGGCGATATTCCCCGCAATTTCCAGGTGATATGGTCAGTAAAACAGTTTTCTTTTTAGTTTTGCATCTGAAAGATTTGTCGGAGGAAATTGTTGTCTTTCCGTAGCTCACGCAGACAACATAAAATATACTAAGACATGGTTCGTGCGATCCCTCTATGCTTCTCTAGGCCTAATCAATTGCACAGTAAAAAATAATTTCGTAAAATCGGAATACGAAGTTTCGTGACAACAATTTTGTTCAACAAGTGACAAACTCGTTTGTTCATTTTTCAATATAAAAATCTGTCCTTTTATTTTTCGTGTCGTTGAAAATTTTAGTTTTTACTTTTGTTTCTCAAACTGCAGAATTAACAAATAAAAAATTGTGGACGTCGGTGGACAATAAGTTATTGTCAAAAGTACAAACTATATTTACCGTGTACCATTATCACTATGGCCATATCACCCGCAGTGTCCGGGTGACATGGGCGATCGCGAATATTTATTTATAGAGCTGCAATTAGATCGCTAATCGAAAATGTCGAAAGTTCAAAATTTAAAGGTTTTTTTAACGTTAAAACTCCAATTTTCATTGTTTTAAAAATCATCGCCATGTCACCCTGACTTACTCTATAGCGGAAGCGTTGACCGAGTCTCCCATTGTAGCTAAATAATACGGGAGATAAACTATACGACATTGGAGCAAGAACGGAACGAAAAGGTTTCGATAAAGAAATACTGAATTCTATTTTTTTTTTTTTTTCATAGCGGAAGGGTTGAGACCGAGTCTCCCGTCGTGGATAAATAATACGGGAGATGAATGATACGATATTGGAGCAAGAAAAGAACGGGACGAAATAGCTTCGAGGAAAGAAGTAGCGCGCGCGTCGCGCGGGAGCATCGGGACTGCACACATGTGTGAAACATGTTTGCATCGATAAGGAGAGGCGTCGCTCAACTTTTGACCTTTAGCTCAACCGTTCGGGATCCCCGACCAAAGAAAAATACCAGATAAAACCTTCTGCCCCCTCTCGCCACCGCGTCTCGCCTCTCATCTCTTGCAATAACGTAATCGACTGCTGGTATTAGTAATGCACGTACGGCCAACGCGGGAGCATTGCGGCTCCGGTCATGAACGACTTTTCGCAACTTTGTTCGTTGTAAAGAAAAAAAGAAAAAAAAAATTTATTTGCACCGTTCTACACTGTCAGTGAAATAAGACGAGTTTCGGTAAAATTAAAAATTTGCAAAGTGCTCGAAGAATTTGAAAAGAAAAAATAAAAATAAATATTAAGAAGTGACGAATGAGGTCTGTGGAATCCGTGAAAGAATAAATGCGCAAGAAAAAACGAAACGATCGAGGGAGTTTGTTTTCTTGGTCCGGTATTCGGGGTGGGTTAGCGGCCCCTGCGACAACAACGACGAATTCTCTTTAGACTTGTTTTTTTTTTTTTTTTTTTTTTTTGGCACCGGGTTTGTTGCCGCTGTAGGCTCAAATCCCAACGAGAGAGCCATCCCTCACGTCTGCGCCGCACTCTCCGCGGGACGTAGCCCGCGCGCTCCTCCCGAGAGCTCCCGGAGCAAATCCCCGTGGGGGCAAGATCGCTCCGAGCTCGCGAGTCTCTCGCACACGCGTTCCTCGCGATACTGCGACGTGACGCAGCCGAGAAATTTCGCGAGGTGGACGAACCTACGGGCGTCCAAGGAATGTCGACTATCCGAAATGGCTTTCTTCTCGCAATGAAAGATATTTCTAATGTTACAAAAAAAAAAAAAAAAATCACAAAACGGCCCAAGAGACACATACGTGGGATCAGCCGCGAGAAATCGATTCTTCGCGAATGGAAAACAAAAAGGTCGCTGATCGATTTTTGGCTTCCTCGTAGAGGAAGCTGTGCGCAGAATTGCAACAAATGAGGAAGCCACGTGCGAATTACTTTACTTCACTCGGTGCGAAAACGACGGTTTTACGCACGCTTCGCGTGCGTAAAACTTTCGTTTGCACGTCTTGTGGAGTGAAATTTGGTACGATAACCCGTGCGAAGAATTTTTTTCTTAACTCGTGTTATTGCGACACTCGCCTTCGGCTCGTGCTGCAAACTCACACTTGTCAGAAAAAGTCTTGTCGTACGAGCATCGTAAATTGCTGTTGCACCAATTTTTATATTTTGCAAGCCACAAAATGAAAATGCATTCGCACGAAACGTATCTCGAGAAAATCATGAGACATCATTTTAGTACGTGTTTATTTGTTTGGAGAGAATACGCTTTCACCGAACATGTCTGCACCATTTTTTCATACTTATGGAAACCAAGTTTCCTCTCTTAAGCAAAAAAAAAATTAAAATCTTTTTAAAAACCAATGATAATTTAAATAAATATATCTTTTGATTATCATTAAAAATAAGAAGGACCCAAAGATTCTGAAGCACCATGATTATACATTTTGTTTAAAGAAAAATCCCTATAAAAAAAATTTTCGTTATTGATATCGTTATGAATATCGCACTAGGTCCGATGTATTTTTCCCATTGATCATGCATCTGCCGCTTATTTAGCGTCCGCCTCAACATTTTTATTTAAAAAAAAACGATTTTTTTTTTAAATAAAAAATTAAAATCTTTCAAGTTGAAAATCGAGCCGACTCAACGCCTTCGACATCGTTCCCGGGGCTCAGAAATCGCCGACTGAAAAATTCGTCCTGCAGCCTTTGATGTTCGAAAAAAAAGTGGCCAGACATCGAAACGTCGTACGCTTTAATTTGAAAAAATATTATTTTTTAAAATTAACAATTTAAATATACCAAGTTGAAAATTGCGCCGATTCAATGCCCTCGATATTGTTCCCGGCGCTCAGAAATCCCAGCCTGTAAAATTCGTCGTGCAACGTTCGACGTTGCACGTTCGAAAAAAAAAAAATGTGGCCAGACATCGAGTCCACGATTCGCCGGCGATTATCCCCTTTGTCGTTTATCCCCCATTATCGGACGCGTATTCCCAAGTGGGAAACGCACGCGGTTCTCTGCCTGCCACACATTGTTTATGCCGTCGGGTTGGGAGCAACGTAAATGCGACGTGTCCTTCGATTCGAGATACGAGCCGTGAAAAAAAAAAAAAAAAAAAAAAAAAAAAATTATAACAAAAATAAAAATAGGATGTATAGGTTGCGGATCGATATATCAAAGTTTGCACTTTTACCCTTGTCCGGAGCATCGCCTTTGCTCCGACGTATTAGCTTTTCCAGCCGTCCCGCGATAGTCCCGAAGAATGCCAACGAAATTGACGTAACCATAAATCCATCCGTAATACTACTATTACTATTTGAGATCATGAATTGAGCTGATGAGAGATGGGAGTTTATCTCTCGGCGCGAACACGCCTGTTCGACGCCTGCTGGTTTACTACGATGACCCGCGGCCAAAGCGGTATCGGAATCAGCGCTCCGAGCAGAGAACTCTGTCGCTTATCTTTGAATACAAAACTTTTTGTAATAACTTCCATCGTTGGATTTTTATTCTGTCACGGGCATCGATGACTTTGCTGCTGGGTTTTTCTCGAGAAAAATGTTCGGAAGATTGACGATAAAGGGAGGGATTTCAATAAATTCCTCCGTTTGTCAATCCTCCGAATTTATTTTAAAAAACACTTGCAAAATTTGCGAGTTGTGTCAATAAACTACTCGCGAGCTTTGCAAGCATTTTTTTGCCTCTGTTCGTCGATCAAATGTTTGTAAATTCGTGGCTGTTGAAGGAGATTTACAAGAGCAAATTTATAAGTGCGTATAATAGAAATGGAGTAAAAACGGCCCTCTCTGCCCCCGTAGCGTAAAGTCTACTCTCACGAGGAATCAATATCAATAGTGTATAACGTTAAGGGGATTCATAAACATAAAATAAAAATGCAGCACAGTGTCCAGAACTGCGACATTCGGTAGAGTGGAAAGTAAAGTATTGGTGAAAAAAAGGAAAAAAACATGCGAATTATCTTTGACTACAAAACTTTTTGTGATAGCTTCTATCATTAGTTTTTTCTTTTGTCACGGGCATCGATGAAAAAATTCGGAACATTGATAAAAAAAAACACTGAGGAATTTATTGAAACTACTCGCGAGTTTTGCAGGAATTATTTTTTTCGCCACTATACTTCGACCAAATGTTCGCAATTTCGTGGCTCTTGATGGAGATTTAAAACAGCGAATTCATAAACTCGCTTATAAATCTTAGATTTATAACAGAGATTTATAACAGCCAATTCACAAATGCCTCGGGCATTTAAAACGAAATGGAGTAAAAACGGCTCTCTTTTCTCGTCTAGAGTAAACTGTACTCTCACGAAGAATCAATGAAAATACTGTACAACATTAAGGAGGTTCATAAAACTAAAAGCCAAATTCAGCAAGATGTCCAGAACCGTCACATCCGATAGAGTGAAAAATGAAGTATCGCCGAAAAAAAAAAATCCCCTACCCGTTGATAAAATATTTGCAATTTCGTGGAATTCACAAATGCCTCGTGCACTTGAAACGTAAAGGAGTAAAAACTGCCCTATTCGCTTCCGTAGTCTAAGGTCTATTCTCACGATAAATCAATCTAAATACTATACAACATTAAGGGGGTTTCACAAAACTAAAACCCAAATTAAGCAAGGTCTCCAGAACAGCCCCGTCCGGTAGAGTGAAAAATGAACTGTAGGCAAAAAAAAAATAAATAAAAAAAAAGTAAAAAAACACGCGATTTATAACATAGAAGAAATGCAACATAAGCGGGTAACTGCGTTATGGGAAGAGCCGCGGCGATGTAGCGTCATTAGAGGGAGAGAAACAGGAGGATTGAAAGCGAATGTAGGAGCACAGTGAGCGGTAGCCAGTGGCAGCGTGGAGAAGATATGCGCTTGTAAAACGTATGCATATGTTAAAGGCCCGCGGGTATAGCGGGCTGGCTGCGTCGCGGGTCTCGGCGCCGAGCCGCCGTTCGGGGGCTATAAGTAAGTCTCGCGCTACCAGCCGCGGCTTAATGTCGTTGCCGCGTTCGTGGCGCCAAGAGGAGGTCGGACCGCGACACTTCGCATCTGTCTCTCACGCAGACACACTCTCACTTAAACCGCGAGATAAACTCTCATAATACTCCGTGAAATAATCACATTTTGCCATTAGAAGAGGAAGAAAAAAAAAAAAAAAAAAGTCAAATTTATCTCAACTTCTTTTATTTTGTTCCACCCCTCCGGTCGATACTTTCAAAGTCGAAGAACCGAAAGACCAGAAAAAATTTGCCTCGCTAAGATAACGAGCAAAAAAAGAAAAGAAGCCGGAGGAAGCCTTAAAAAAAATTGCGCAATTGCGTCGACCACCCCAGATACGATAAACCTTAACAAGAATGAATTAAAAAAATAGTGCCAAGTGCAGTGCCTAACATATAGAGTGACACAGTGACAGTGAAGACATTTTACCGAAAGTACCTTTGGAAAAAAAAAATATATATAAAATAAGCATCAATTGCACCGTTCTCCGAGCAAGAAAACCACCCTTTTCACCCTCGGAGTTTGCGTCTTTGACTGGCAAAAAAAAAAAAAAAAAAAAAAAATACAAGAACGACCATTTTATCTTCCGGCCGTAGAAACAGACTATAAAAAAAAAAAACGAAAAAATTGTCGAGCTAGCCGAGAAGTGAAAGAGGGGGCTCGGGAGAGGAGTAAAAGGCC